>JAKVIS010001722.1:0-29471 GCA_033119425.1 Bufotes viridis
CCACCTAATAGTATAAACAACCGGGATTAGAATATATATACCCGGTAACCATCATATTTACCAGGACAATATATCTACCCACCAAATAGTATAAACACCGGGGATTACAATATATATACCCGGTAACCATCCTATACACCCGGTAACCATCATATTTACCAGGACATTATATACACCCACCAAATAGTATAAACACCCGGGATTACAATATATATACCCGGTAACCATCCTATACACCCGGTAACCATCATATTTACCAGGACATTATATACACCCACCAAATAGTATAAACACCCGGGAATTAGAATATATATACCCGGTAACCATCATATATTCCAGGACATTATATACACCCACCAAATAGTATAAACACCGGAGATTAAAATATATATACCCGGTAACCATGCTATACACCTGGACATTATATATACCGGACATTATATATACCCACCAAATAGTATAAACACCCAGGGATAACAATATATATACCCGGTAACCATTGAATACACCCGGTATCCATCATATACACCAGGACATTATATACACCCACCTAATAGTATAAACACCCGGGATTAGAATATATATACCCGCTAACCATCATATATACCAGGACATTATATACACCCACCAAATAGTATAAGCACCCGGGTATTAGAATATATATACCCGGTAACCATCCTATACACCCGGACATTATATATACCCAGACATTATATATACCCACCAAATAGTATAAACACCGGGGATTACAATATATATACCCGGTAACCATCCTATACAGCCGGACATCATATATACCCACCAAATAGTATAAACACCCGGGGATTACAATATATATACCCGGAAACCATCCTATACACCCGGATATTTTATTTACCCACCAAATAGTATAAACACCGGGAATTAGAATATATATACCCGGTAACCATCCAATACACACAGTAACCATCATATATAACAGGACATTATATACACCCACCAAATAGTATAAACACCCGGGGATTACAATATATATACCCGGTAACCATCCTATACACCCGGACATTATATACACCCACCAAATAGTATAAACACCCGGAGATTAAAATATATATACCCGGTAACCATGCTATACACCCGGACATTATATATACCCACCAAATAGTATAAACACCCGGGGATAACAATATATATACCCGGTAACCATTGAATACACCCGGTATCCATCATATACACCAGGACATTATATACACCCACCTAATAGTATAAACACCCGGGATTAGAATATATATACCCGCTAACCATCATATATACCAGGACATTATATACACCCACCAAATAGTATAAGCACCGGGTATTAGAATATATATACCCGGTAACCATCCTATACACCCGGACATTATATATACCCAGACATTATATATACCCACCAAATAGTATAAACACCCGGGATTACAATATATATACCCGGTAACCATCCTATACAGCCGGACATCATATATACCCACCAAATAGTATAAACACCCGGGGATTACAATATATATACCGGAAACCATCCTATACACCCGGATATTTTATATACCCACCTAATAGTATAAACAACCGGGATTAGAATATATATACCCGGTAACCATCATATTTACCAGGACAATATATCTACCCACCAAATAGTATAAACACCCGGGGATTACAATATATATACCCGGTAACCATCCTATACACCCGGTAACCATCATATTTACCAGGACATTATATACACCCACCAAATAGTATAAACACCCGGGGATTACAATATATATACCCGGTAACCATCCTATACACCCGGTAACCATCATATTTACCAGGACATTATATACACCCACCAAATAGTATAAACACCCGGGAATTAGAATATATATACCCGGTAACCATCATATATTCCAGGACATTATATACACCCACCAAATAGTATAAACACCCGGAGATTAAAATATATATACCCGGTAACCATGCTATACACCCGGACATTATATATACCCACCAAATAGTATAAACACCCGGGGATTACAATATAAATACCCGGTAACCATCCTATACAGCCGGACATTATATATACCCGGACATTATATATACCCACCAAATAGTATAAACACCCGGGTATAACAATATATATACCCGGTAACCATTGAATACACCCGGTATCCATCATATACACCAGGACATTATATACACCCACCTAATAGTATAAACACCCGGGGATTAGAATATATATACCCGCTAACCATCATATATACCAGTACATTATATACACCCACCAAATAGTATAAGCACCCGGGTATTAGAATATATATACCCGGTAACCATCCTATACACCCGGACATTATATATACCCAGACATTATATATACCCACCAAATAGTATAAACACCCGGGGATTACAATATAAATACCCGGTATCCATCCTATACAGCCGGACATCATATATACCCGGACATTATATATACCCACCAAATAGTATAAACACCCGGGTATAACAATATATATACCCGGTAACCATCATATATTCCAGGACATTATAGACACCCATCAAATAGTATAAACAACCGGGGATTAGAATATATATACCCGGTAACCATCATAAACACCAGGACAATATATCTACCCACCAAATAGTATAAACACCCGGGGATTACAATATATATACCCGCTAATCATACTATACACCCGGACATTATATATACCCGGACATTATATATACCCTCCAAATAGTATAAACACCCGGGGATTAAAATATATATACCCGGTAACCCTACTATACATCTGGTAACCATCATATATACCAGGACATTATATACACCCACCTAATAGTATAAACAGCCGGGATTAGAATATATATACCCAGTAACCATCATATATACCAGGACATTATATACACCCACCAAATAGTATAAACACCCGGGAATTAGAATATATATACCCGGTAACCATCCTATACACCCGGACATTATATACACCCACCAAATAGTATAAACACCCAGAGATTATTATATATATACCCGGTAACCATCCTATATACCCACCAAATAGAATAAACACCTGGGAATTAAAAATATATACCCGGTAACCATCCTATACACCTGGGAACCATTATATATACCAGGATATTATATACACCCACCTAATAGTATAAACAACCGAGGATTAGAATATATATACCCGGTAACCATCATAAACACCAGGACAATATATCTACCCACCAAATAGTATAAACACCCGGGATTACAATATATATACCGGTAACCATCCTATACACCCGGTAACCATCATATTTACCAGGACATTATATACACCGACCAAATAGTATAAACACCCGGGATTACAATATATATACACCCGGTAACCATCCTATACACCCGTTAACCATCATATTTACCAGGACATTATATACACCCACCAAATAGTATAAACACCCGGGAATTAGAATATATATACCCGGTAACCATCATATATTCCAGGACATTATATACACCCACCAAATAGTATAAACACCCGGAGATTAAAATATATATACCCAGTAACCATGCTATACACCTGGACATTATATATACCCGGACATTATATATACCCACCAAATAGTATAAACACCCGGGGATAACAATATATATACCCGGTAACCATTGAATACACCCGGTATCCATCATATACACCAGGACATTATATACACCCACCAAATAGTATAAACACCCACAGATTATATATATATATACCCGGTAACCATCCTACACACCCGGTAACCATCCTATATACCCACCAAATAGAATAAACACCTGGGGATTAAAAAATATATACCCGGTAACCATCCTATACACCTGGGAACCATTATATATACCAGGACATTATATACACCCACCTAATAGTATAAACAACTGGGGTTTAGAATATATATACCCGGTAACCATCATATTTACCAGGACATTATATACACCCACCAAATAGTATAAGCACCCGGGATAACAATATATATACCGGTAACCATTGAATACACCCGGTATCCATCATATACACCAGGACATTATATACACCCACCTAATAGTATAAACACCCGGGATTAGAATATATATACCCGCTAACCATCATATATACCAGGACATTATATACACCCACCAAATAGTATAAGCACCGGGTATTAGACTATATATACCCGGTAACCATCCTATACACCCGGACATTATATATACCCAGACATTATATATACCCACCAAATAGTATAAACACCCGGGATTACAATATATATACCCGGTAACCATCCTATACAGCCGGACATCATATATACCCACCAAATAGTATAAACACCCGGGATTAGAATATATATACCCGGAAACCATCCTATACACCCGGATATTTTATATACCCACCTAATAGTATAAACAACCGGGATTAGAATATATATACCCGGTAACCATCATATTTACCAGGACAATATATCTACCCACCAAATAGTATAAACACCCGGGATTACAATATATATACCCGGTAACCATCCTATACACCCGGTAACCATCATATTTACCAGGACATTATATACACCCACCAAATAGTATAAACACCCGGGATTACAATATATATACCCAGGAAACCATTCTATACACCCGGTAACCATCATATTTACCAGGACATTAAATACACCCACCAAATAGTATAAACACCCGGGAATTAGAATATATATACCCGGTAACCATCATATATTCCAGGACATTATATACACCCACCAAATAGTATAAACACCCGGAGATTAAAATATATATACCCGGTAACCATGCTATACACCTGGACATTATATATACCCAGACATTATATATACCCACCAAATAGTATAAACACCCAGGAATAACAATATATATACCCGGTAACCATTGAATACACCCGGTATCCATCATATACACCAGGACATTATATACACCCACCTAATAGTATAAACACCCGGGATTAGAATATATATACCCGCTAACCATCATATATACCAGGACATTATATACACCCACCAAATAGTATAAGCACCGGGTATTAGAATATATATACCCGGTAACCATCCTATACACCCGGACATTATATATACCCAGACATTATATATACCCACCAAATAGTATAAACACCCGGGATTACAATATATATACCCGGTAACCATCCTATACAGCCGGACATCATATATACCCACCAAATAGTATAAACACCCGGGATTACAATATATATACCCGGAAACCATCCTATACACCCGGATATTTTATTTACCCACCAAATAGTATAAACACCGGGAATTAGAATATATATACCCGGTAACCATCCAATACACACAGTAACCATCATATATAACAGGACATTATATACACCCACCAAATAGTATAAACACCCGGGATTACAATATATATACCCGGTAACCATCCTATACACCCGGACATTATATACACCCACCAAATAGTATAAACACCCGGAGATTAAAATATATATACCCGGTAACCATGCTATACACCCGGACATTATATATACCCACCAAATAGTATAAACACCGGGGATAACAATATATATACCCGGTAACCATTGAATACACCGGTATCCATCATATACACCAGGACATTATATACACCCACCTAATAGTATAAACACCGGGGATTAGAATATATATACCCGCTAACCATCATATATACCAGGACATTATATACACCCACCAAATAGTATAAGCACCGGGTATTAGAATATATATACCGGTAACCATCCTATACACCCGGACATTATATATACCCAGACATTATATATACCCACCAAATAGTATAAACACCCGGGATTACAATATATATACCCGGTAACCATCCTATACAGCCGGACATCATATATACCCACCAAATAGTATAAACACCCGGGGATTACAATATATATACCCGAAACCATCCTATACACCCGGATATTTTATATACCCACCTAATAGTATAAACAACCGGGGATTAGAATATATATACCCGGTAACCATCATATTTACCAGGACAATATATCTACCCACCAAATAGTATAAACACCCGGGATTACAATATATATACCCGGTAACCATCCTATACACCCGGTAACCATCATATTTACCAGGACATTATATACACCCACCAAATAGTATAAACACCCGGGATTACAATATATATACCCGGTAACCATCCTATACACCCGGTAACCATCATATTTACCAGGACATTATATACACCCACCAAATAGTATAAACACCGGGAATTAGAATATATATACCCGGTAACCATCATATATTCCAGGACATTATATACACCCACCAAATAGTATAAACACCCGGAGATTAAAATATATATACCCGGTAACCATGCTATACACCTGGACATTATATATACCGGACATTATATATACCCACCAAATAGTATAAACACCCAGGGATAACAATATATATACCCGGTAACCATTGAATACACCCGGTATCCATCATATACACCAGGACATTATATACACCCACCTAATAGTATAAACACCCGGGATTAGAATATATATACCCGCTAACCATCATATATACCAGGACATTATATACACCCACCAAATAGTATAAGCACCGGGTATTAGAATATATATACCCGGTAACCATCCTATACACCCGGACATTATATATACCCAGACATTATATATACCCACCAAATAGTATAAACACCGGGGATTACAATATATATACCCGGTAACCATCCTATACAGCCGGACATCATATATACCCACCAAATAGTATAAACACCCGGGATTACAATATATATACCCGGAAACCATCCTATACACCCGGATATTTTATATACCCACCTAATAGTATAAACAACCGGGATTAGAATATATATACCCGGTAACCATCATATTTACCAGGACAATATATCTACCCACCAAATAGTATAAACACCGGGGATTACAATATATATACCCGGTAACCATCCTATACACCCGGTAACCATCATATTTACCAGGACATTATATACACCCACCAAATAGTATAAACACCGGGGATTACAATATATATACCCGGTAACCATCCTATACACCCGGTAACCATCATATTTACCAGGACATTAAATACACCCACCAAATAGTATAAACACCGGGAATTAGAATATATATACCCGGTAACCATCATATATTCCAGGACATTATATACACCCACCAAATAGTATAAACACCCGGAGATTAAAATATATATACCCGGTAACCATGCTATACACCTGGACATTATATATACCCGGACATTATATATACCCACCAAATAGTATAAACACCCAGGGATAACAATATATATACCCGGTAACCATTGAATACACCGGTATCCATCATATACACCAGGACATTATATACACCCACCTAATAGTATAAACACCCGGGATTAGAATATATATACCCGCTAACCATCATATATACCAGGACATTATATACACCCACCAAATAGTATAAGCACCGGGTATTAGAATATATATACCCGGTAACCATCCTATACACCCGGACATTATATATACCCAGACATTATATATACCCACCAAATAGTATAAACACCCGGGATTACAATATATATACCCGGTAACCATCCTATACAGCCGGACATCATATATACCCACCAAATAGTATAAACACCCGGGATTACAATATATATACCGGAAACCATCCTATACACCCGGATATTTTATTTACCCACCAAATAGTATAAACACCGGGAATTAGAATATATATACCCGGTAACCATCCAATACACACAGTAACCATCATATATAACAGGACATTATATACACCCACCAAATAGTATAAACACCGGGGATTACAATATATATACCCGGTAACCATCCTATACACCCGGACATTATATACACCCACCAAATAGTATAAACACCGGAGATTAAAATATATATACCCGGTAACCATGCTATACACCCGACATTATATATACCCGACATTATATATACCCACCAAATAGTATAAACACCCGGGATAACAATATATATACCCGGTAACCATTGAATACACCCGGTATCCATCATATACACCAGGACATTATATACACCCACCTAATAGTATAAACACCCGGGATTAGAATATATATACCCGCTAACCATCATATATACCAGGACATTATATACACCCACCAAATAGTATAAGCACCGGGTATTAGAATATATATACCCGGTAACCATCCTATACACCCGGACATTATATATACCCAGACATTATATATACCCACCAAATAGTATAAACACCCGGGATTACAATATATATACCCGGTAACCATCCTATACAGCCGGACATCATATATACCCACCAAATAGTATAAACACCCGGGATTAGAATATATATACCTGGTAACCATCATATATACCAGGACATTATAGACACCCATCAAATAGTATAAACAACCGGGGATTAGAATATATATACCCGGTAACCATCATAAACACCAGGACAATATATCTACCCACCAAATAGTATAAACACCCGGGATTACAATATATATACCCGCTAATCATCCTATACACCCGGACATTATATATACCCGGACATTATATATACCCTCCAAATAGTATAAACACCCGGGATTAAAATATATATACCGGTAACCCTACTATACATCTGGTAACCATCATATATACCAGGACATTATATACACCCACCTAATAGTATAAACAGCCGGGATTAGAATATATATACCCAGTAACCATCATATATACCAGGACATTATATACACCCACCAAATAGTATAAACACCCGGGAATTAGAATATATATACCCGGTAACCATCCTATACACCCGGACATTATATACACCCACCAAATAGTATAAACACCCAGAGATTATTATATATATACCCGGTAACCATCCTACACACCCGGTAACCATCCTATATACCCACCAAATAGAATAAACACCTGGGAATTAAAAATATATACCCGGTAACCATCCTATACACCTGGGAACCATTATATATACCAGGACATTATATACACCCACCTAATAGTATAAACAACCGGGATTAGAATATATATACCCGGTAACCATCATAAACACCAGGACAATATATCTACCCACCAAATAGTATAAACACCGGGGATTACAATATATATACCCGGTAACCATCCTATACACCCGGTAACCATCATATTTACCAGGACATTATATACACCCACCAAATAGTATAAACACCCGGGATTACAATATATATACACCGGTAACCATCCTATACACCCGGTAACCATCATATTTACCAGGACATTATATACACCCACCAAATAGTATAAACACCCGGGAATTAGAATATATATACCCGGTAACCATCATATATTCCAGGACATTATATACACCCACCAAATAGTATAAACACCGGAGATTAAAATATATATACCCGGTAACCATGCTATACACCTGGACATTATATATACCCGGACATTATATATACCCACCAAATAGTATAAACACCGGGGATAACAATATATATACCCGGTAACCATTGAATACACCCGGTATCCATCATATACACCAGGACATTATATACACCCACCTAATAGTATAAACACCCGGGATTAGAATATATATACCCGCTAACCATCATATATACCAGGACATTATATACACCCACCAAATAGTATAAGCACCGGGTATTAGAATATATATACCCGGTAACCATCCTATACACCCGGACATTATATATACCCAGACATTATATATACCCACCAAATAGTATAAACACCCGGGGATTACAATATATATACCCGGTAACCATCCTATACAGCCGGACATCATATATACCCACCAAATAGTATAAACACCCGGGGATTACAATATATATACCGGAAACCATCCTATACACCCGGATATTTTATATACCCACCTAATAGTATAAACAACCGGGATTAGAATATATATACCCGGTAACCATCATAAACACCAGGACAATATATCTACCCACCAAATAGTATAAACACCGGGGATTACAATATATATACCCGGTAACCATCCTATACACCCGGTAACCATCATATTTACCAGGACATTATATACACCCACCAAATAGTATAAACACCCGGGGATTACAATATATATACCCGGTAACCATCCTATACACCCGGTAACCATCATATTTACCAGGACATTATATACACCCACCAAATAGTATAAACACCCGGGAATTAGAATATATATACCCGGTAACCATCATATATTCCAGGACATTATATACACCCACCAAATAGTATAAACACCCGGAGATTAAAATATATATACCCGGTAACCATGCTATACACCTGGACAGTATATATACCCGGACATTATATATACCCACCAAATAGTATAAACACCCGGGGATAACAATATATATACCCGGTAACCATTGAATACACCCGGTATCCATCATATACACCAGGACATTATATACACCCACCTAATAGTATAAACACCCGGGGATTAGAATATATATACCCGCTAACCATCATATATACCAGGACATTATATACACCCACCAAATAGTATAAGCACCCGGGTATTAGAATATATATACCCGGTAATTATCCTATACACCCGGACATTATATATACCCACCAAATAGTATAAACACCCGGGGATTACAATATATATACCCGGAAACCATCCTATACACCCGGATATTTTATATACCCACCTAATAGTATAAACAATCGGGGAATAGAATATATATACCCGGTAACCATCATATTTACCAGGACAATATATCTACCCACCAAATAGTATAAACACCCGGGGATTACAATATATATACCCGGTAACCATCCTTTACACCCGGTAACCATCATATTTACCAGGACATTATATACACCCACCAAATAGTATAAACACCCGGGGATTACAATATATATACCCGGTAACCATCCTATACACCCGGTAACCATCATATTTACCAGGACATTATATACACCCACCAAATAGTATAAACACCCGGGAATTAGAATATATATACCCGGTAACCATCATATATTCCAGGACATTATATACACCCACCAAATAGTATAAACACCTGGAGATTAAAATATATATACCCGGTAACCATGCTATACACCTGGACATTATATATATACCCGGACATTATATATACCCACCAAATAGTATAAACACCCAGGGATAACAATATATATACCCGGTAACCATTGAATACACCCGGTATCCATCATATACACCAGGACATTATATACACCCACCTAATAGTATAAACACCCGGGGATTAGAATATATATACCCGCTAACCATCATATATACCAGGACATTATATACACCCACCAAATAGTATAAGCACCCGGGTATTAGAATATATATACCCGGTAACCATCCTATACACCCGGACATTATATATACCCACCAAATAGTATAAACACCCGGGGATTACAATATATATACCCGGTAACCATCCTATACAGCCGGAAATCATATATACCCACCAAATAGTATAAACACCCGGGATTACAATATATATACCCGGAAACCATCCTATACACCCGGATATTTTATATACCCACCAAATAGTATAAACACCCGGGAATTAGAATATATATACCCGGTAACCATCCAATACACACAGTATCCATCATATATAACACGACATTATATGCACCCACCAAATAGTATAAACACCCGGGGATTACAATATATATACCCGGTAACCATCCTATACACCCGGACATTATATACACCCACCAAATAGTATAAACACCCGGAGATTAAAATATATATACCCGGTAACCATGCTATACACCTGGACATTATATATACCCACCAAATAGTATAAACACCCGGGGATAACAATATATATACCCGGTAACCATTGAATACACCCGGTATCCATCATATACACCAGGACATTATATACACCCACCTAATAGTATAAACACCCGGGGATTATAATATATATACCCGGTAACCATCCTATACAGCCGGACATCATATATACCCACCAAATAGTATAAACACCCGGGGATTACAATATATATACCCGGTAACCATCCTATACACCCGGATATTTTATATACCCACCTAATAGTATAAACAACCGGGGATTAGAATATATATACCCGGTAACCATCATATACACCAGGACAATATATCTACCCACCAAATAGTATAAACACCCGGGGATTACAATATATATACCCGGTAACCATCCTATACACCCGGACATTATATACACCCACCAAATAGTATAAACACCCGGGAATTAGAATATATATACCCGGTAACCATGCTATACACCCGGACATTATATACACCCACCAAATAGTATAAACACCCGGAGATTAAAATATATATACCCGGTAACCATGCTATACACCCGGACATTATATATACCCACCAAATAGTATAAACACCCGGGGATAACAATATATATACCCGGTAACCATTGAATACACCCGGTATCCATCATATACACCAGGATATTATATACACCCACCTAATAGTATAAACACCCAGGGCTTAGAATATATATACCCGGTAACCATCATATATACCAGGACATTATATACACCCACCAAATAGTATAAACACCCAGGAAGTAGAATATATATACCCAATAACCATACTATACACCCGGACATTATATATACCCGGACATTATATATACCCATTAAATAGTATAAACACCCGGGGATTAAATATATACACCCGGTAACCATCATATATACCAGGACATTATATATACCCACCAAATAGTATAAACACCCGGGAATTAGAATATATATACACGGTAACCATCCTATACACCCGGACATTATATATACCAAACAAATAGTATAAACACCCGGGGATTAGAATATATATACCCTCTAACCATCCTATACACCCGGTAACCATCCTATATACCCACCAAATAGAATAAACACCTGGGGATTAAAAAATATATACCCGGTAACCATCCTATACACCTGGTAACCGTCATATATACCAGGACATTATATACACCCACCTAATAGTATAAACAACCGGGGATTAGAATATATATACCCGGTAACCATCATATACACCAGGACAATATATCTACCCACCAAATAGTATAATCACCCGGGGATTACAATATATACCCGGTAACCATCCTTTACACCCGGTAACCATCATATTTACCAGGACATTATATACACCCACCAAATAGTATAAACACCCGGGGATTACAATATATATACCCGGTAACCATCCTATACACCCGGTAACCATCATATTTACCAGGACATTATATACACCCACCAAATAGTATAAACACCCGGGAATTAGAATATATATACCCGGTAACCATCATATATTCCAGGACATTATATACACCCACCAAATAGTATAAACACCCGGAGATTAAAATATATATACCCGGTAACCATGCTATACACCTGGACATTATATATACCCGGACATTATATATACCCACCAAATAGTATAAACACCCAGGGATAACAATATATATACCCGGTAACCATTGAATACACCCGGTATCCATCATATACACCAGGACATTATATACACCCACCTAATAGTATAAACACCCGGGATTAGAATATATATACCCGCTAACCATCATATATACCAGGACATTATATACACCCACCAAATAGTATAAGCACCGGGTATTAGAATATATATACCCGGTAACCATCCTATACACCCGGACATTATATATACCCAGACATTATATATACCCACCAAATAGTATAAACACCCGGGATTACAATATATATACCCGGTAACCATCCTATACAGCCGGACATCATATATACCCACCAAATAGTATAAACACCCGGGATTACAATATATATACCCGGAAACCATCCTATACACCCGGATATTTTATATACCCACCTAATAGTATAAACAACCGAGGATTAGAATATATATACCCGGTAACCATCATATTTACCAGGACAATATATCTACCCACCAAATAGTATAAACACCCGGGATTACAATATATATACCCGGTAACCATCCTATACACCCGGTAACCATCATATTTACCAGGACATTATATACACCCACCAAATAGTATAAACACCCGGGATTACAATATATATACCCGGTAACCATCCTATACACCCGGTAACCATCATATTTACCAGGACATTATATACACCCACCAAATAGTATAAACACCGGGAATTAGAATATATATACCCGGTAACCATCATATATTCCAGGACATTATATACACCCACCAAATAGTATAAACACCCGGAGATTAAAATATATATACCCGGTAACCATGCTATACACCTGGACATTATATATACCCGGACATTATATATACCCACCAAATAGTATAAACACCCAGGGATAACAATATATATACCCGGTAACCATTGAATACACCCGGTATCCATCATATACACCAGGACATTATATACACCCACCTAATAGTATAAACACCCGGGATTAGAATATATATACCCGCTAACCATCATATATACCAGGACATTATATACACCCACCAAATAGTATAAGCACCCGGGTATTAGAATATATATACCCGGTAACCATCCTATACACCCGGACATTATATATACCCAGACATTATATATACCCACCAAATAGTATAAACACCCGGGATTACAATATATATACCCGGTAACCATCCTATACAGCCGGACATCATATATACCCACCAAATAGTATAAACACCCGGGATTACAATATATATACCCGAAACCATCCTATACACCCGGATATTTTATATACCCACCTAATAGTATAAACAACCGGGATTAGAATATATATACCCGGTAACCATCATATTTACCAGGACAATATATCTACCCACCAAATAGTATAAACACCCGGGATTACAATATATATACCCGGTAACCATCCTATACACCCGGTAACCATCATATTTACCAGGACATTATATACACCCACCAAATAGTATAAACACCCGGGATTACAATATATATACCCGGTAACCATCCTATACACCCGGTAACCATCATATTTACCAGGACATTAAATACACCCACCAAATAGTATAAACACCCGGGAATTAGAATATATATACCCGGTAACCATCATATATTCCAGGACATTATATACACCCACCAAATAGTATAAACACCCGGAGATTAAAATATATATACCCGGTAACCATGCTATACACCTGGACATTATATATACCCGGACATTATATATACCCACCAAATAGTATAAACACCCAGGGATAACAATATATATACCCGGTAACCATTGAATACACCCGGTATCCATCATATACACCAGGACATTATATACACCCACCTAATAGTATAAACACCCGGGATTAGAATATATATACCCGCTAACCATCATATATACCAGGACATTATATACACCCACCAAATAGTATAAGCACCCGGGTATTAGAATATATATACCCGGTAACCATCCTATACACCCGGACATTATATATACCCAGACATTATATATACCCACCAAATAGTATAAACACCCGGGGATTACAATATATATACCCGGTAACCATCCTATACAGCCGGACATCATATATACCCACCAAATAGTATAAACACCCGGGGATTACAATATATATACCCGGAAACCATCCTATACACCCGGATATTTTATTTACCCACCAAATAGTATAAACACCCGGGAATTAGAATATATATACCCGGTAACCATCCAATACACACAGTAACCATCATATATAACAGGACATTATATACACCCACCAAATAGTATAAACACCCGGAGATTACAATATATATACCCGGTAACCATCCTATACACCCGGACATTATATACACCCACCAAATAGTATAAACACCCGGAGATTAAAATATATATACCCGGTAACCATGCTATACACCCGGACATTATATATACCCACCAAATAGTATAAACACCGGGGATAACAATATATATACCCGGTAACCATTGAATACACCCGGTATCCATCATATACACCAGGACATTATATACACCCACCTAATAGTATAAACACCCGGGATTAGAATATATATACCCGCTAACCATCATATATACCAGGACATTATATACACCCACTAAATAGTATAAGCACCGGGTATTAGAATATATATACCCGGTAACCATCCTCTACACCCGGACATTATATATACCCAGACATTATTTATACCCACCAAATAGTATAAACACCCGGGATTACAATATATATACCCGGTAACCATCCTATACAGCCGGACATCATATATACCCACCAAATAGTATAAACACCTGGGGATTACAATATATATACCGGAAACCATCCTATACACCCGGACATTATATATACCCGGACATCATATATACCCACCAAATAGTATAAACACCCGGGATTACAATATATATACCCGGAAACCATCCTATACACCGGATATTTTATTTACCCACCAAATAGTATAAACACCGGGAATTAGAATATATATACCCGGTAACCATCCAATACACACGGTAACCATCATATATACCAGGACATTATATACACCCTCCAAATAGTATAAACACCCGTGAAATAGAATATATATACCCGGTAACCATCCTATACACCCGGACATTATATATACACGGACATTATATATACCCACCTAATAGTATAAACAGCCGAGGATTAGAATATATATACCCAGTAACCATCATATATACCAGGACATTATATACACCCAACAAATAGTATAAACACCCGGAGATTAAAATATATATACCCGGTAACCATGCTATACACCCGGACATTATATATACCCACCAAATAGTATAAACACCCGGGATAACAATATATATACCCGGTAACCATTGAATACACCCGGTATCCATCATATACACCAGGACATTATATACACCCACCTAATAGTATAAACACCCGGGATTAGAATATATATACCCGCTAACCATCATATATACCAGGACATTATATACACCCACCAAATAGTATAAGCACCCGGGTATTAGAATATATATACCCGGTAACCATCCTATACACCCGGACATTATATATACCCAGACATTATATATACCCACCAAATAGTATAAACACCCGGGATTACAATATATATACCCGGTAACCATCCTATACAGCCGGACATCATATATACCCACCAAATAGTATAAACACCCGGGATTACAATATATATACCCGAAACCATCCTATACACCCGGATATTTTATATACCCACCTAATAGTATAAACAACCGGGATTAGAATATATATACCCGGTAACCATCATATTTACCAGGACAATATATCTACCCACCAAATAGTATAAACACCGGGGATTACAATATATATACCCGGTAACCATCCTATACACCCGGTAACCATCATATTTACCAGGACATTATATACACCCACCAAATAGTATAAACACCCGGGATTACAATATATATACCCGGTAACCATCCTATACACCCGGTAACCATCATATTTACCAGGACATTATATACACCCACCAAATAGTATAAACACCGGGAATTAGAATATATATACCCGGTAACCATCATATATTCCAGGACATTATATACACCCACCAAATAGTATAAACACCCGGAGATTAAAATATATATACCCGGTAACCATGCTATACACCTGGACATTATATATACCCGGACATTATATATACCCACCAAATAGTATAAACACCCAGGGATAACAATATATATACCCGGTAACCATTGAATACACCCGGTATCCATCATATACACCAGGACATTATATACACCCACCTAATAGTATAAACACCCGGGATTAGAATATATATACCCGCTAACCATCATATATACCAGGACATTATATACACCCACCAAATAGTATAAGCACCGGGTATTAGAATATATATACCCGGTAACCATCCTATACACCCGGACATTATATATACCCAGACATTATATATACCCACCAAATAGTATAAACACCCGGGATTACAATATATATACCCGGTAACCATCCTATACAGCCGGACATCATATATACCCACCAAATAGTATAAACACCCGGGATTACAATATATATACCCGAAACCATCCTATACACCCGGATATTTTATATACCCACCTAATAGTATAAACAACCGGGATTAGAATATATATACCCGGTAACCATCATATTTACCAGGACAATATATCTACCCACCAAATAGTATAAACACCCGGGATTACAATATATATACCCGGTAACCATCCTATACACCCGGTAACCATCATATTTACCAGGACATTATATACACCCACCAAATAGTATAAACACCCGGGATTACAATATATATACCCGGTAACCATCCTATACACCCGGTAACCATCATATTTACCAGGACATTAAATACACCCACCAAATAGTATAAACACCCGGGAATTAGAATATATATACCCGGTAACCATCATATATTCCAGGACATTATATACACCCACCAAATAGTATAAACACCCGGAGATTAAAATATATATACCCGGTAACCATGCTATACACCTGGACATTATATATACCCGGACATTATATATACCCACCAAATAGTATAAACACCCAGGGATAACAATATATATACCCGGTAACCATTGAATACACCCGGTATCCATCATATACACCAGGACATTATATACACCCACCTAATAGTATAAACACCCGGGGATTAGAATATATATACCCGCTAACCATCATATATACCAGGACATTATATACACCCACCAAATAGTATAAGCACCCGGGTATTAGAATATATATACCCGGTAACCATCCTATACACCCGGACATTATATATACCCACCAAATAGTATAAACACCCGGGGATTACAATATATATACCCGGTAACCATCCTATACAGCCGGACATCATATATACCCACCAAATAGTATAAACACCCGGGGATTACAATATATATACCCGGAAACCATCCTATACACCCGGATATTTTATTTACCCACCAAATAGTATAAACACCCGGGAATTAGAATATATATACCCGGTAACCATCCAATACACACGGTAACCATCATATATACCAGGACATTATATACACCCACCAAATAGTATAAACACCCGGGGATTACAATATATATACCCGGTAACCATCCTATACACCCGGACATTATATACACCCACCAAATAGTATAAACACCCGGAGATTAAAATATATATACCCGGTAACCATGCTATACACCCGGACATTATATATACCCACCAAATAGTATAAACACCGGGGATAACAATATATATACCGGTAACCATTGAATACACCCGGTATCCATCATATACACCAGGACATTATATACACCCACCTAATAGTATAAACACCCGGGATTAGAATATATATACCCGCTAACCATCATATATACCAGGACATTATATACACCCACTAAATAGTATAAGCACCCGGGTATTAGAATATATATACCCGGTAACCATCCTCTACACCCGGACATTATATATACCCAGACATTATATATACCCACCAAATAGTATAAACACCCGGGATTACAATATATATACCCGGTAACCATCCTATACAGCCGGACATCATATATACCCACCAAATAGTATAAACACCTGGGGATTACAATATATATACCCGAAACCATCCTATACACCCGGATATTTTATTTACCCACCAAATAGTATAAACACCCGGAATTAGAATATATATACCCGGTAACCATCCAATACACACGGTAACCATCATATATACCAGGACATTATATACACCCTCCAAATAGTATAAACACCCGTGAAATAGAATATATATACCCGGTAACCATCCTATACACCCGGACATTATATATACACGGACATTATATATACCCACCTAATAGTATAAACAGCCGAGGATTAGAATATATATACCCAGTAACCATCATATATACCAGGACATTATATACACCCAACAAATAGTATAAACACCCGGAGATTAAAATATATATACCCGGTAACCATGCTATACACCCGGACATTATATATACCCACCAAATAGTATAAACACCCGGGGATAACAATATATATACCCGGTAACCATTGAATACACCCGGTATCCATCATATACACCAGGACATTATATACACCCACCTAATAGTATAAACACCCGGGATTAGAATATATATACCCGCTAACCATCATATATACCAGGACATTATATACACCCACCAAATAGTATAAGCACCCGGGTATTAGAATATATATACCCGGTAACCATCCTATACACCCGGACATTATATATACCCAGACATTATATATACCCACCAAATAGTATAAACACCGGGGATTACAATATATATACCCGGTAACCATCCTATACAGCCGGACATCATATATACCCACCAAATAGTATAAACACCCGGGATTACAATATATATACCGGAAACCATCCTATACACCCGGATATTTTATATACCCACCTAATAGTATAAACAACCGGGATTAGAATATATATACCCGGTAACCATCATATTTACCAGGACAATATATCTACCCACCAAATAGTATAAACACCCGGGATTACAAATATATATACCCGGTAACCATCCTATACACCCGGTAACCATCATATTTACCAGGACATTATATACACCCACCAAATAGTATAAACACCGGGGATTACAATATATATACCCGGTAACCATCCTATACACCCGGTAACCATCATATTTACCAGGACATTATATACACCCACCAAATAGTATAAACACCGGGAATTAGAATATATATACCCGGTAACCATCATATATTCCAGGACATTATATACACCCACCAAATAGTATAAACACCCGGAGATTAAAATATATATACCCGGTAACCATGCTATACACCTGGACATTATATATACCCGGACATTATATATACCCACCAAATAGTATAAACACCCGGGGATAACAATATATATACCCGGTAACCATTGAATACACCCGGTATCCATCATATACACCAGGACATTATATACACCCACCTAATAGTATAAACACCCGGGATTAGAATATATATACCCGCTAACCATCATATATACCAGGACATTATATACACCCACCAAATAGTATAAGCACCCGGGTATTAGAATATATATACCGGTAACCATCCTATACACCGGACATTATATATACCCAGACATTATATATACCCACAAAATAGTATAAACACCCGGGATTACAATATATATACCCGGAAACCATCCTATACACCCGGATATTTTATATACCCACCTAATAGTATAAACACCCGGGATTAGAATATATATACCCGCTAACCATCATATATACCAGGACATTATATACACCCACCAAATAGTATAAGCACCCGGGTATTAGAATATATATACCCGGTAACCATCCTATACACCCGGACATTATATATACCCAGACATTATATATACCCACCAAATAGTATAAACACCCGGGATTACAATATATATACCGGTAACCATCCTATACAGCCGGACATCATATATACCCACCAAATAGTATAAACACCCGGGATTACAATATATATACCGGAAACCATCCTATACACCCGGATATTTTATATACCCACCTAATAGTATAAACAACCGAGGATTAGAATATATATACCCGGTAACCATCATATTTACCAGGACAATATATCTACCCACCAAATAGTATAAACACCCGGGATTACAATATATATACCCGGTAACCATCCTATACACCCGGTAACCATCATATTTACCAGGACATTATATACACCCACCAAATAGTATAAACACCCGGGATTACAATATATATACCCGGTAACCATCCTATACACCCGGTAACCATCATATTTACCAGGACATTATATACACCCACCAAATAGTATAAACACCCGGGAATTAGAATATATATACCCGGTAACCATCATATATTCCAGGACATTATATACACCCACCAAATAGTATAAACACCCGGAGATTAAAATATATATACCCGGTAACCATGCTATACACCTGGACATTATATATACCCGGACATTATATATACCCACCAAATAGTATAAACACCCGGGATAACAATATATATACCCGGTAACCATTGAATACACCCGGTATCCATCATATACACCAGGACATTATATACACCCACCTAATAGTATAAACACCCGGGATTAGAATATATATACCCGCTAACCATCATATATACCAGGACATTATATACACCCACCAAATAGTATAAGCACCGGGTATTAGAATATATATACCCGGTAACCATCCTATACACCCGGACATTATATATACCCAGACATTATATATACCCACCAAATAGTATAAACACCCGGGATTACAATATATATACCGGTAACCATCCTATACAGCCGGACATCATATATACCCACCAAATAGTATAAACACCCGGGGATTACAATATATATACCCGGAAACCATCCTATACACCCGGATATTTTATATACCCACCTAATAGTATAAACAACCGGGATTAGAATATATATACCCGGTAACCATCATATTTACCAGGACAATATATCTACCCACCAAATAGTATAAACACCCGGGATTACAATATATATACCCGGTAACCATCCTATACACCCGGTAACCATCATATTTACCAGGACATTATATACACCCACCAAATAGTATAAACACCCGGGGATTACAATATATATACCCGGTAACCATCCTATACACCCGGTAACCATCATATTTACCAGGACATTATATACACCCACCAAATAGTATAAACACCGGGAATTAGAATATATATACCCGGTAACCATCATATATTCCAGGACATTATATACACCCACCAAATAGTATAAACACCGGAGATTAAAATATATATACCCGGTAACCATGCTATACACCTGGACATTATATATACCCGGACATTATATATACCCACCAAATAGTATAAACACCCGGGGATAACAATATATATACCCGGTAACCATTGAATACACCCGGTATCCATCATATACACCAGGACATTATATACACCCACCTAATAGTATAAACACCCGGGATTAGAATATATATACCCGCTAACCATCATATATACCAGGACATTATATACACCCACCAAATAGTATAAGCACCCGGGTATTAGAATATATATACCCGGTAACCATCCTATACACCCGGACATTATATATACCCAGACATTATATATACCCACAAAATAGTATAAACACCCGGGGATTACAATATATATATACCCGGAAACCATCCTATACACCCGGATATTTTATATACCCACCTAATAGTATAAACACCCGGGGATTAGAATATATATACCCGCTAACCATCATATATACCAGGACATTATATAAACCCACCAAATAGTATAAGCACCCGGGTATTAGAATATATATACCCGGTAACCATCCTATACACCCGTTAACCATCATATTTACCAGGACATTATATACACCCACCAAATAGTATAAACACCCGGGGAATTAGAATATATATACCCGGTAACCATCCTATACAGCCAGACATTATATATACCCACAAAATAGTATAAACACCCGGGGATTACAATATATATACCCGGAAACCATCCTATACACCCGGATATTTTATATACCCACCTAATAGTATAAACAACCGGGGATTAGAATATATATACCCGGTAACCATCATATTTACCAGGACAATATATCTACCCACCAAATAGTATAAACACCCGGGGATTACAATATATATACCCGGTAACCATCCTATACACCCGGTAACCATCATATTTACCAGGACATTATATACACCCACCAAATAGTATAAACACCGGGATTACAATATATATACCCGGTAACCATCCTATACACCCGGTAACCATCATATTTACTTCAGGAAATTCCTCAAATCCGACAGTACATTTTAGTATATAGAGATTTTCCCATGGATGGGGACGCTCCATGAGCACGGAAGTCGGCAGAAGCGGCACGGGCACTGACTGGGCAGCCAGGAAGCCAGGAATCTCAGGACAGGTAAGAACTACTTTTGGGAAGTGGGAAAGAAAAAATATAACTAAAAAAAAAAAAACGAATATTCGAAATAGCGAATTTATAGCGCTATATTCGAAATATTCGCGAATTAGCGAGTGCCGATATTCGCTAAAAAATTCGCCGAATATTCAGCGCCAACACTATCAATCACAGCTTTAAAACGACATCTCATTCTGTTCACAAGTGGACCTATTGTATTCTTAGGCACGGCATCCCACTCTTGCTGAAGGGCAGCCCTCAGGTCATTGAGTTTCTGGGGTACCGAAGCTACAAGCTCTCTACATCGGTAACTCAGCTGATCCCATAGGTTTCCAATGGGATTCAGGTTTGGAGAAAGTACAGGTCACTCCATTTGAGGTCCCCCAGTCTCCAGAAGCCGCTCTCTAATGATGCGACCTCGATGAGCTGGAGCATTGTCATCCATGAAGATGAGATTAGGCCTGTGTCTGTTCATGCAGAGGCACACTGACTGGATTAATGATGTTATTCAAGTAGTATAGGCTTGTCGCTGTACCATTCAAAAGTGTAGGGCAGTTCTGTATTGACTAAACACACCTACCTCACACTGTAACACCGCCACCACCAAAGGCTCGGTCTGTGGCTGATGCATAGCACTCTTTCTTGGACATCTCCAACATTGTTGTCGGCCATCATTTCTGCTCAGCGTGAACAGCACTGGTCTCTCGTCCAGCGTAAGTTGCTCCCTGGCCCATGCAAGACGATGACGCCCGTGTTCAGGTACTGCTGCAGGTCATCTAACATGCAGACCACTACGATGTAAATGATTTTGAATGGTCTGATCGAAAAACACTTGGGTGCCACCTCAAATGTGCCTAGAGTTGTGTGGCATTCATCATCCAGTTCCGTGGGACATTGTTCAAAATGAAGCAGTCATCAGTGTGGCATGTGGCCAAAGGACGCTCCACTTCTATGCCTCTTCCAGTCTCTCTGTGTCTTGCAGTTGCAACCTGCTGATAACACTCTGTGACACTCAAAGTTCAGTGGCCACTTCCGTCTGAGAACATCCTGTTTGAAGCCTCTGCAATGGCGAGGTACTGTTGATCAATCGTTAGGTGTCATCTTGGTCTCATGATGTCAAAATGTGAACAGCATGATGAGGAGGACTGTTTAAATACCAACTCTAATTGAACCCGAAAATGTATTGGGCAATTCATGGACCAAATACCTGTTGTGAATTTTACCGTTACGCTCCTTGTTAGAGAACAGAAAGTCGTGCAAAAAGTACTGAAACAATGAACAGCTGGACATGTGCATTTAAAAGTTTAGGAGAAGGTCACATCAAGTTCACCTGTAAAGGTTAGAGTGAATTTTATAGCAGGAGTGAAATTTTTCCCACAAGCCAAATATCCCTACATTTTTGTAGTGTATATATATATATATATATATATATATATATATATTTATGTGCTGTATCTAACAACTGTAGGTTTATGCATGTGTAAATCTTTTATGGTTGTGTATGTACACAGCATATCTGTGTATGCACTCATATGTACAAATATGCTGCATCATTTTACAGATGAGCGTAACTTCTGATACCAGTGAGTATTATGTGTAGCCATATACAAAGGATAATCACCAGAGTTATGAGGCGATCATGGTCACTACAAACTAATCTCATGATTAACATTGTCATTGTATCCAACTACCACGCATCATAAAATGTTAGAGGTCAGCAGGGGCGTTGACAGGACCTCAAAAGATTTGGGGCCCAAGCTCCAATGTAGTAAGTGCCAAACTTTTAATCCAACCCCAGTCCCCAGGCCAGTGCTAAAGGCTTATTTGGATGGATATTACATTCAGCACTCATACAGGAGAATACAGCAATACATACCAATTAAATCCAGTGCCCCAACAGTGTTATCCTGCTGCTACCCCCAATACAATGCCCAATGTGTTCCTCAATGCCCCTCAAGCACTATACTGCAGAAATAACAGTGCCATACAGCCACTCCCCAAAGTGCTCCCAAAAGTCCCACCAATAATTAGAATTCACTCCAGGAGTGACCTCATTAGTAATAATGCCCCAGTTAGTAGCAGTGCTCTCTATATTGTGCCCAATAATTAATAATAATGCCCCCACAGAACCCCCAGCAGTAATTATGTCCAATAGTGTCCTGAGTAGTAATAAAAATCCCAAAGTGCTGCCTGTAGTAATAAGGTCTTCTAAATTGCACTGAGTAGAAATAATGCCCTCTTCATAAGTCTCCCAGATAGGAGCCTCCCGTAGTTATTATGCCCCTATAGTACCATCCAGTAGGTATAATGCCCCTATAGTGCCTCCATTAATTATAATGGCCTTCTGTACTGCCCCAGTATTTATAATAGCCCCTGTATTTAAAATTCCACCATAGTGTCATTAGTAGTTATAATTCTCCCTGTAGTGCCCCAAGTAAGTATAATAGTGCTCACAGTAGACATAATGCCACATGTAGTGTCCCCAATAGGTACAATGCCTTCAGTAAGTATAGTGCAGTGCCGTCCAGTAAGTATAATGGCCCTATAGTGTCCTCAGTAAATAAAATGTACCTTATAGTGCCCCAGTAAGTATAATGCCCCTATAGTGCCCCAGTAATTATAATGCCCCCTACAGTGCCAAAAGTAAATATAATGCCCCCTATAGGGGCCCCTGTAGAAACAATGCCCCCTATAGTATCCCCAGTAGGTATAAAAGCTCCCAGTACTTACAGTGCACGCCTATATTTCCCCTAGTAATTATGGTGACCCCTGTTTTGCCCCTCAGTACAGTGTAGTTATAATGCCCCCATAGTGCCCAAGTACTATCTCTCAACCAAAATGACAAAAAAAAACAAACTGTATTTTTCACTTAATAAGACACACTTTGTACCCCCAAAAGTAGGTGGAAAATTGCACAGTCCACAAGTAGATAGAATATAGTAGGCGGCACTCACCAATATAGAAAATAGATTTCTTTATTGTCTCCAA
Organism: Bufotes viridis; assembly: GCA_033119425.1. Taxonomy (NCBI): domain Eukaryota; kingdom Metazoa; phylum Chordata; class Amphibia; order Anura; family Bufonidae; genus Bufotes; species Bufotes viridis. The sequence goes on from JAKVIS010001722.1 coordinate 26,876, forward strand.
AGACACCAACAGTAAAAGGCAGGGGCGGAACAGCTTTCACACAGCCAAACAAGTAACGAAGGCCATTTTGCACTTCGCTTCCTCAGACCACTGACATCATCATGCTATTGCGTGCTTCATTTATGCGTCGCTCAGTGGGATTGTAATGGTAATACATGACACTATCTCGTCCCGACATATTTTTAAAAATATACAACCAAATGGACCCCACATGTATGGACAAATACTTCATAACAACTATAGAAACACACTTAAATCATTTTTACTCGCTCAGGCCAAATGGGCCCATTGCTCTTGAGCGGATAATCCACCTTTGCTTCCTTCTGCAGCAGTAAGCAGTGTATATCACCCCCTTGTGGGGGATTGGGGACAAATTCGATACCTGCAAAACTCTAAGTTCTTGGATCCCCTCCATGTTAAGGCATTTTAAGGCTTTGGTGGGAATCCCAACTCAAAATCCCACCCAGGAACATATCTTAGTGACATAAAATATCTAGCTGATGGGAGACGGGTAGAATAGCTGCCACCCAAACAATCATTATAATAATGTAATACACAGATGTTCCCAGGTCCTCCAGACCATGTATTGTAATGCAGCTTAGCTCAATGCATTAGAAGAAGTTTGAGCTGTAATACCACAGTCTATGGATGAGGGTGGCCTTGTTCTCTACAAACCCCATACACATACATGCTTGTTTTGGCCTCCTACCTTTGACAGAAGATTCTCTCCCAGGAGAACAAAAGGATTGGGCGTACTAAGAGGTAGTCCATGAGGCACTGCAGAGGAGAGCTGGTGTGCAAGGCTTCATGGGAAATTTAGTGGCATCTTCATGAGTCCAGGGATAGGGGAATGTGTTCTGTTGGTCACTTTTTTTTTTTTTGCTATTCAGGAAGCCACTTTAATTCTCTCTATTCCGTGGACACAGCTGCCACTACATTGTTATCCAATCTAAAGTAATAAATGTCTTAATAAATGTGTCAAATATTTTCTTTACTCCTAGGAGTCTCCTGTGATATTCTCCCAAGTTATAGTCTGGCCTGTGTCTTCAATATCTTTTGGGATATCAATGCCTGTCGCTGTCCCATCCATCAACTCTGACTCTGGTAAGTTACAGACACAAATAGGTAATTCAAATTGTCAAGAGATTCTGACAGGGACATGGTGGCCTGATGACAGCCTCAATAAAAAAAATAAAAAATCTGGGTCAGATATACTGTATGCTGCAGGATTTATATGACCATTTACTATATTAATTTGTGTCACTAATAATTAGAGATGAGTGAATTTGTAAAGTTTGATTCTGATCCAAGTCCAAATATATGCTACCCAAATCAAAAGAGCTCTGATTGCCTGGAAAGTCTCATGGGGAGATTTATCAAAACTAGCTTACAGGTAAACTGGCTTAGTTGCCCATAGCAACCAATCAGATTTCACCTTTCATTGTTTAGAGCTCCTTTAGAAAAAGAAAGGTGAAATCTTATTGGTTGCTATGGGCAACTAAGCCAGTTTTCCTTTCTACATATTCTCTTGAATCAAATCAAACTAAATTCAGATTTTTAGGATTTTTGTTTCTATTACAACGTCGTTTTTGTATCAATTTGAGTGCTGTAACTCAACTATATTTTGATTTATGACGCTACTGATTGCTTGCATATATTTAAAATAAACAGAATTTACAGGAAATGTTAAAAAACTCAGGTTCGAATTTCCAAATTTTAGAACTGATTATATTTTCAATAAAGGCTGTAAAAATAGTTGCTCCCGATTATTGTAAATGTTTCTGTTTGTCCCACGACTGTTAACAGAGAACAAATAATGTTCCCGTATGTCACTCCTTGGTGTTCTTTTGACTTATGTCACTCCTTGGTGTTCTTTTGACTTCTACCTAATGTGGCTTCTAGTGCACATTGACCAGCCTGAAACATAGCAGGAATCACTCCGCCAAAATATTGTGCTGCCCTGTGGTATATGGTTCTGATGGGACATTATTTTGTGTTATGGTATTGCTGACCCTACGTGGACACGCCTACAATATGGGGCCACTTTTAGTTTTTTTTCCAGGGCTATTTTAAGTTCCCTGTCCACCCCTGAGCAAGTGTGACCGCCAGCACTGGATACATTACATGTACATTCTGAGATAGAACAAAACAACTCCAGGGTGCACCAAAAAGAATACTTAGGCATACAAGTAATTTTGAATTATTCCAATATTTTTTGTGAGGTAAGACATGAATGTAATATTTAATGATGAGGCAACCCATTTAAATGGACTTTCTCCTCTAAGGTATTTATAGCATATCCACCGAATAGGTGGATGTTCCACATAGTGGAAAACAAAGCAGAATGGAGAGATAACCACATCTCTTACTATTCCAAGAAACCTCTCTCCAGATTTCTTCCTATTACTTCATATAACCCACTACCTCTTTCTTTAACTTCTCCTATTGCTCCATATAACATCTCCCTATATCTCCTCCTATTACTCCATATAACATCTCCCTATATCTCCTCCTATTACTCCATATAACATCTCCCTATATCTCCCCCTATTACTCCCTAGTCCCTATACCCCTCCTATTAGTCCATATAACCCCC
>JAKVIS010001723.1:0-29483 GCA_033119425.1 Bufotes viridis
ATTGTTGTGTTTGGGTGGTCTCCGAGGCATTGCTCCCGGTTAGCCAGAATCCTACTCCGCACTGATGAGGGGCAACACCCCGAAACAGCTGTCTGTGGATGGATAACTGGCTTAGGTTTTCCCCATCACATCCTTAAAGCTTGTAAAAAAGCGGGATCTTGACATAGGGGCCACTTAATATGGTGGATTTTGTGATCTCTGTAATGGAGACACCCCTTTGCTTGGTTTTCCTTCCTTTGAGGGATATCTGGCTTTCATTGTGTTGTAGACCCATAACTGGGGCTCCACATTTATTTTGCATATTCCCTTTTCCCAGGGAACTTTGCACTTCGGATTGCTGTGTTGAGACTCTTAAGTGAGGCTCCGCGGTGTTTTTTGTAGCTGGTCTCCCTGAGGAGATCAGCTATTGTTATGTTTGGGTGGTCTCCGAGGCATTGCTCCCGGTTAGCCAGAATCCTACTCCGCACTGATGAGGGGCAACACCCCGAAACAGCTGTCTGTGGATGGATAACTGGCTTAGGTTTTCCCCGTCACATCCTTAAAGCTTGTAAAAAAAGTGGGATCTTGACATAGGGGCCACTTAATATGGTGGATTTGGTGATCTTTGTAATGGAGACACCCCTTTGCTTGGTTTTCCTTTCTTTGAGGGATATCTGGCTTTCAATGTGTTGTAGACCCATAACTGGGGCTCCACATTTATTTTGCATATTCCCTTTTCCCAGGGAACTTTGCACTTTGAATTGCTGTGTTGAGACTCTTAAGTTAGGCTCCGCAGTGTTTTTTGTAGCTGGTCTCCCTGAGGAGATCAGCTATTGTTGTGTTTCGGTGGTCTCCGAGGCATTGCTCCCGGCAGCCAGAATCCTACTCCGCACTGATGAGGAGCAACACCCCGAAACAGCTGTCTGTGGATGGATAACTGGCTTAGGTTTTCCCCGTCACATCCTTAAAGCTTGTAAAAAAAGTGGGATCTTGACATAGGGGCCACTTAATATGGTGGATTTTGTGATCTCTGTAATGGAGACACCCCTTTGCTTGGTTTTCCTTCCTTTGAGGGATATCTGGCTTTCATTGTGTTGTAGACCCATAACTGGGGCTCCACATTTATTTTGGATATTCCCTTTTCCCAGGGAATTTTGCACTTCGGATTGCTGTGTTTAGACTCTTAAGTGTGGCTCAGCAGTGTTTTTTGTAGCTGGTCTCCCTGAGGAGATCAGCTATTGTTGTGTTTGGGTGGTCTCCGAGGCATTGCTCCCGGTTAGCCAGAATCCTACTCCGCACTGATGAGAAGCAACACCCCGAAACAGCTGTTTGTGGATGGATAACTGGCTTATAGCTTGTAAAAAAAAGCGGGATCTTGACATAGGGGCCACTTAATATGGTGGATTTGGTGATCTCTGTAATGGAGACACCCCTTTGCTTGGTTTTCCTTCCTTTGAGGGATATCTGGCTTTCAATGTTTTGTAGACCCATAACTGGGGCTCCACATTTATTTTGCATATTCCCTTTTCCCAGGGAGCTTTGCACTTTGGATTGCTGTGTTGAGACTCTTAAGTTAGGCTCCGCAGTGTTTTTGTAGCTGGTCTCCCTGAGGAGATCAGCTATTGTTGTGTTTGGGTGGTCTCCGAGGCATTGCTCCCGGCAGCAAGAATCCTACTCCGCACTGATGAGGAGCAACAAACCGAAACAGCTGTCTGTGGATGGATAAATGGCTTAGGTTTTCCCCGTCACATCCTTAAAGCTTGTAAAAAAAGTGGGATCTTGACATAGGGGCCACTTAATATGGTGGATTTTGTGATCTCTGTAATGGAGACACCCCTTTGCTTGGTTTTCCTTCCTTTGAGGGATATCTGGCTTTCATTCTGTTGTAGACCCATAACTGGGGCTCCACATTTATTTTGGATATTCCCTTTTCCCAGGGAATTTTGCACTTCGGATTGCTGTGTTTAGACTCTTAAGTGTGGCTCAGCAGTGTTTTTTGTAGCTGGTCTCCCTGAGGAGATCAGCTATTGTTGTGTTTTTTCGTGGTCTCCGAGGCATTGCTCCCGGTTAGCCAGAATCCTACTCCGCACTTATGAGAGGCAACACCCCGAAACAGCTGTTTGTGGATGGATAACTGGCTTAGGTTTTCCCCGTCACATCCTTAAAGCTTGTAAAAAAAGTGGGATCTTGACATAGGGGCCACTTAATATGGTGGATTTGGTGATCTCTGTAATGGAGACACCCCTTTGCCTGGTTTTCCTTCCTTTGAGGGATATCTGACTTTCATTGTGTTGTAAACCCATAACTCGTGCTCCGCATTTATTTTGCATATTCCCTTTTCCCACGAAATTTTGCACTTCGGATTGCTGTGTTGAGACTCTTAAGTGTGGCTCTGCGGTGTTTTTTGTAGCTGGTCTCCCTGAGGAGATCAGCTATTGTTGTGTTTGGGTGGTCTTCGAGGCATTGCTAACGGTTAGCCAGAATCCTACTCCGCACTGATGAGGGGGCAACACCCCGAAACAGCTGTCTGTGGATGGATAACTGGCTTAGGTTTTCCCCGTCACATCCTTAAAGCTTGTAAAAAAACGCGGGATCTTGACATAGGGACCACTTAATATGGTGGATTTTGTGATCTCTGTAATGGAGACACCCCTTTGCTTGGTTTTCCTTACTTTGAGGGATATCTGGATTTCATTGTGTTGTATACCCATAACTGGGGCTCCACATTTATTTTGCATATTCCCTTTTCCCAGGGAACTTTGCACTTCGGATTGCTGTGTTGAGACTCTTAAGTGATGCTCCGCAGTGTTTTTTGTAGCTGGTCTCCCTGAGGAGATCAGCTATTGTTATGTTTGGGTGGTCTCCAAGGCATTGCTCCCGGTTAGCCAGAATCCTACTCCGCACTGATGAGGGGGCAACACCCCGAAACAGCTGTCTGTGGATGGATAACTGGCTTAGGTTTTCCCCGTCACATCCTTAAAGCTTTTAAAAAAAGCGAGATCTTCACATAGGGGCTACTTAATATTGTGGATTTGGTGATCTCTGTAATGGAGACACCCCTTTGCTTGGTTTTCCTTCCTTTAAGGGATATCTGGCTTTCATTGTGTTGTAGACCCATAACTGGGGCTCTACATTTATTTTGCACATTCCCTTTTCTCAGGGAATTTTGCACTTTGGATTGCTGTGTTGAGACTCTTAAGTGTGGCTCCGCGGTGTTTTTTGTAGCTGGTCTCCCTGAGGAGATCAGCTATTGTTGTGTTTGGGTGGTCTCCGAGGCATTGCTCCCGGTTAGCCAGAATCCTACTCCGCACTGATGAGGGGCAACACCCCGAAAGAGCTGTCTGAGGATGGATAACTGGCTTAGGTTTTCCCCTCACATCCTTAAAGCTTGTCAAAAAAAAGCGAGATCTTCACATAGGAGCCACTTAATATGGTGGATTTGGTGATCTCTGTAATGGAGACACCTCTTTGCTTGGTTTTCCTTCCTTTGAGGGATATCTGGCTTTCATTGTGTTGTAGACCCATAACTGGGGCTCCACATTTATTTTGCATATTCCCTTTTCCCAGGGAACTTTGCACTTCGGATTGCTGTGTTGAGACTCTTAAGTGAGGCTCCGCGGTGTTTTTTGTAGCTGGTCTCCCTGAAGAGATCAGCTATTGTTGTGTTTGGTTGGTCTCCGAGGCATTGCTCCCGGTTAGCCAGAATCAAACTATGCACTGAGGAGGGGCAACACCCCGAAACAGCTGTCTGTGGATGGATAACTGGCTTAGGTTTTCCCCGTCACATTCTTAAAGCTTGTAAAAAAAACAGGATCTTGACATAGGGGCCACTTAATATGGTGGATTTGGTGATCTCTGTAATGGAGACACCCCTTTGCTTGGTTTTCCTTCCTTTGAGTGATATCTGGCATTCATTGTGTTGTAGACCCATAACTGGGGCTCCGCATTTATTTTGCATATTCCCTTTTCCCAGGGAACTTTGCACTTCGGATTGCTGTGTTGAGACTCTTAAGTGAGGCTCCGCGGTGTTTTTGTAGCTGGTCTCCCTGAGGAGATCAGCTATTGTTGTGTTTGGGTGGTCTCCGAGGCATTGCTCCCGGTTAGCCAGAATCCTACTCTGCATTGATGAGGGGCAACACATCGAAACAGCTGTCTGTGGATGGATAACTGTCTTAGGTTTTCCCTGTCACATCCTTAAAGCTTGTAAAAAAAGCGGGATCTTCACATAGGGGCCACTTAATATGGTGGATTTGGTGATCTCTGTAATGGAAACACCCCTTTGCTTGGTTTTCCTTCCTTTGAGGGATATCTGGCTTTCATTGTGTTGTAGACCCATAACTGGGGCTCCACATTTATTTTGCATATTCCCTTTTCCCAGGGAACCTTGCACTTCGGATTGCTGTGTTGAGACTCTTAAGAGAGGCTCTGCGGTGTTTTTCGTAGCTGGTCTCCCTGAGGAGATCAGCTATTGTTGTGTTTGGGTGGTCTCCGAGGCATTGCTTCAGGTTAGCCAGAATCCTACTCCGCACTGATGAGGGGAAACACCCCGAAACAGCTGTCTGTGGATGGATAACTGGCTTAGGTTTTCCCCGTCACATCCTTATAGCTTGTAAAAAAAGCGGGATTTTGTTATAGGGGCCACTTAATATTGTGGATTTGGTAATCTCTGTAATGGAGACACCCCTTTGCTTGGTTTTCCTTCCTTTGAGGGATATCTGGCTTTCATTGTGTTGTAGACCCATAACTGGGGCTCCACATTTATTTTGCATATTCCCTTTTCCCAGGGAACTTTGCACTTCGGATTGCTGTGTTGAGACTCTTAAGTGAGGCTCCGCGGTGTTTTTGTAGCTGGTCTCCTGAGGAGATCAGCTATTGTTGTGTTTGGGTGGTCTCCGAGGCATTGCTCCCGGTTAGCCAGAATCCTACTCCGCACTGATGAGGGGCAACACCCCGAAACAGCTGTCTGTGGATGGATAACTGGCTTAGGTTTTCCCGTCACATCCTTAAAGCTTGTAAAAAAAGCGGGATCTTGACATAGGGGCCACTTAATATGGTGGATTTGGTGATCTCTGTAATGGAGACACCCCTTTGCTTGGTTTTCCTTCCTTTGAGGGATATCTGGCTTTCATTGTGTTGTAGACCCATAACTGGGGCTCCACATTTATTTTGCATATTCCCTTTTCCCAGGGAACTTTGCACTTCGGATTGCTGTGTTGAGACTCTTAAGTGAGGCTCCGCGGTGTTTTTGTAGCTGGTCTCCCTGAGGAGATCAGCTATTGTTGTGTTTGGGTGGTCTCCGAGGCATTGCTCCCGGTTAGCCAGAATCCTACTCCGCACTGATGAGGGGCAACACCCGAAACAGCTGTCTGTGGATGGATAACTGGCTTAGGTTTTCCCGTCACATCCTTAAAGCTTGTAAAAAAAGCGGGATCTTGACATAGGGGCCACTTAATATGGTGGATTTTGTGATCTCTGTAATGGAGACACCCCTTTGCTTGGTTTTCCTTCCTTTGAGGGATATCTGGCTTTCATTGTGTTGTAGACCCATAACTGGGGCTCCACATTTATTTTGCATATTCCCTTTTCCCAGGGAACTTTGCACTTCGGATTGCTGTGTTGAGACTCTTAAGTGAGGCTCAGCAGTGTTTTTGTAGCTGGTCTCCCTGAGGAGATCAGCTATTGTTGTGTTTGGGTGGTCTCCGAGGCATTGCTCCCGGTTAGCCAGAATCCTACTCCGCACTGATGAGGGGCAACACCCGAAACAGCTGTCTGTGGATGGATAACTGGCTTAGGTTTTCCCTCACATCCTTAAAGCTTGTAAAAAAGTGGGATCTTGACATAGGGGCCACTTAATATGGTGGATTTGGTGATCTTTGTAATGGAGACACCCCTTTGCTTGGTTTTCCTTCCTTTGAGGGATATCTGGCTTTCATTGTGTTGTAGACCCATAACTGGGGCTCCACATTTATTTTGCATATTCCCTTTTCCCAGGGAACTTTGCACTTTGGATTGCTGTGTTGAGACTCTTAAGTTGGCTCCGCGGTGTTTTTTGTAGCTGGTCTCCCTGAGGAGATCAGCTATTGTTGTGTTTGGTTTGTCTCCGAGGCATTGCTCCCGGCAGCCAGAATCCTACTCCGCACTGATGAGGAGCAACACCCCGAAACAGCTGTCTGTGGATGGATAACTGGCTTAGGCTTTCCCCGTCACATCCTTAAAGCTTGTAAAAAAAAGTGGGATCTTGACATAGGGGCCACTTAATATGGTGGATTTTGTGATCTCTGTAATGGAGACACCCCTTTGCCTCGTTTTCCTTCCTTTGAGGGATATCTGGCTTTCATTGTGTTGTAGACCCATAACTGGGGCTCCACATTTATTTTGGATATTCCCTTTTCCCAGGGAATTTTGCACTTCGGATTGCTGTGTTTAGACTCTTAAGTGTGGCTCAGCAGTGTTTTTTGTAGCTGGTCTCCCTGAGGAGATCAGCTATTGTTGTGTTTGGGTGGTCTCCGAGGCATTGCTCCCGGTTAGCCAGAATCCTACTCCGCACTGATGAGGAGCAACACCCGAAACAGCTGTCTGTGGATGGATAACTGGCTTAGGTTTCCCGTCACATCCTTAAAGCTTGTAAAAAAGCGGGATCTTGACATAGGGGCCACTTAATATGGTGGATTTGGTGATCTCTGTAATGGAGACACCCTTTGCTTGGTTTTCCTTCCTTTGAGGGATATCTGGCTTTCATTGTGTTGTAGACCCATAACTGGGGCTCCACATTTATTTTGCATATTCCCTTTTCCCAGGGAACTTTGCACTTCGGATTGCTGTGTTGAGACTCTTAAGTGTGGCTCCGCGGTGTTTTTGTAGCTGGTCTCCCTGAGGAGATCAGCTATTGTTGTGTTTGGGTGGTCTCCGAGGCATTGCTCCCGGTTAGCCAGAATCCTACTCCGCACTGATGAGGGGCAACACCTCGAAACAGCTGTCTGTGGATGGATAACTGGCTTAGGTTTTCCCCGTCACATCCTTAAAGCTTGTAAAAAAGTGAGATCTTGACATAGGGGCCACTTAATATGGTGGATTTTGTGATCTCTGTAATGGAGACACCCCTTTGCTTGGTTTTCCTTCCTTTGAGGGATATCTGGCTTTCATTGTGTTGTAGACCCATAACTGGGGCTCCACATTTATTTTGCATATTCCCTTTTCCCAGGGAATTTTGCACTTCGGATTGCTGTGTTGAGACTCTTAAGTGTGGCTCAGCAGTGTTTTTGTAGCTGGTCTCCCTGAGGAGATCAGCTATTGTTGTGTTTGGGTGGTCTCCGAGGCATTGCTCCCGGTTAGCCAGAATCCTACTCCGCACTGATGAGAAGCAACACCCCGAAACAGCTGTTTGTGGATGGATAACTGGCTTATAGCTTGTAAAAAAAAGCGGGATCTTGACATAGGGGCTACTTAATATGGTGGATTTGGTGATCTCTGTAATGGAGACACCCCTTTGCTTGGTTTTCCTTCCTTTGAGGGATATCTGGCTTTCATTGTGTTGTAGACCCATAACTGGGGCTCCACATTTATTTTGCATATTCCCTTTTCTCAGGGAATTTTGCACTTCGGATTGCTGTGTTGAGACTCTTAAGTGTGGCTCCGCGGTGTTTTGTAGCTGGTCTCCCTGAGGAGATCAGCTATTGTTGTGTTTGGTTGGTCTCCGAGGCATTGCTCCCGGTTAGCCAGAATCCTACTCCGCACTGATGAGGGGCAACACCTCGAAACAGCTGTCTGTGGATGGATAACTGGCTTAGGTTTTCCCCTCACATCCTTAAAGCTTGTCAAAAAAGCGAGATCTTGACATAGGAGCCACTTAATATGGTGGATTTGGTGATCTCTGTAATGGAGACACCTCTTTGCTTGGTTTTCCTTCCTTTGAGGGATATCTGGCTTTCATTGTGTTGTAGACCCATAACTGGGGCTCCACATTTATTTTGCATATTCCCTTTTCCCAGGGAACTTTGCACTTCGGATTGCTGTGTTGAGACTCTTAAGTGAGGCTCCGCGGTGTTTTTGTAGCTGGTCTCCCTGAGGAGATCAGCTATTGTTGTGTTTGTGTGGTCCCCGAGTCATTGCTCCCGGTTAGCCAGAATCCTACTCCGCACTGATGAGGGGCAACACCCCGAAACAGCTGTCTGTGGATGGATAACTGGCTTAGGTTTTCCCCGTCACATCCTTAAAGCTTCTAAAAAAAGCGGGATCTTCACATAGGGGCCACTTAATCTGGTGGATTTGGTGATCTCTGTAATGGAGACACCCCTTTGCTTGGTTTTCCTTCCTTTGAGGGATATCTGGCTTTCAATGTGTTGTAGACCCATAACTGGGGCTCCACATTTATTTTGCATATTCCCTTTTCCCAGGGAGCTTTGCACTTTGGATTGCTGTGTTGAGACTCTTAAGTTAGGCTCCGCAGTGTTTTTTGTAGCTGGTCTCCCTGAGGAGATCAGCTATTGTTGTGTTTGGGTGGTCTCCGAGGCATTGCTCCCGGCAGCCAGAATCCTACTCCGCACTGCTCATCAGCCCCTCATGGGCAGCACCCCGAAACAGTTGTCTGTGGATGGATAACTGGCTTAGGTTTTCCCCGTCACATCCTTAAAACTTTTAAAAAAAGCGAGATCTTCACATAGCGGCTACTTAATATGGTGGATTTGGTGATCTCTGTAATGGAGACACCCGTTTGCTTGGTTTTCCTTCCTTTGAGGGATATCTGGCTTTCATTGTGTTGTAGACCCATAACTGGGGCTCCACATTTATTTTGCATATTCCCTTTTCCCAGGGAACTTTGCACTTCGGATTGCTGTGTTGAGACTCTTAAGTGAGGCTCCGCGGTGTTTTTGTAGCTGGTCTCCTGAGGAGATCAGCTATTGTTGTGTTTGGGTGGTCTCCGAGTCATTGCTCCCGGTTAGCCAGAATCCAACTCCGCTCTGATGAGGGGCAACACCCCGAAACAGCTGTCTGTGGATGGATAACTGGCTTAGGTTTTCCCCGTCACATCCTTAAAGCTTGTAAAAAAAGCGGGATCTTCACATAGGGGCCACTTAATCTGGTGGATTTGGTGATCTCTGTAATGGAGACACCCCTTTGCTTGGTTCTCCTTCCTTTGAGGGATATCTGGCTTTCATTGTGTTGTAAACCCATAACTGGGGCTTCACATTTGTTTTGCATATTCCCTTTTCACAGGGAACTTTGCTCTTCGGATTGCTGTGTTGAGACTCTTAAGTGAGGCTCCGCGGTTTTTTTTGTAGCTGGTCTCCCTGAGGAGATCAGCTATTGTTGTGTTTGTGTGGTCTGCAATGCATTGTTCTCGATTAACCAGAATCCTACTCCGCACTGATGAGGGGCAACACCCCGAAACAGCTGTCTGTGGATGGATAACTGGCTTAGGTTTTCCCCGTCACATCCTTAAAGCTTGTAAAAAAAAAAGCGCGATCTTGACATAGGGGCCACTTAATATGGTGGATTTGGTGATCTCTGTAATGGAGACACCCCTTTGCTTGGTTTTCCTTCCTTTGAGGGATATCTGGCTTTCATTGTGTTGTAGACCCATAACTGGGGCTCCACATTTATTTTGGATATTCCCTTTTCCCAGGGAATTTTGCACTTCGGATTGCTGTGTTTAGACTCTTAAGTGTGGCTCAGCAGTGTTTTTTGTAGCTGGTCTCCCTGAGGAGATCAGCTATTGTTGTGTTTGGGTGGTCTCCGAGGCATTGCTCCCGGTTAGCCAGAATCCTACTCCGCACTGATGAGAGGCAACACCCCGAAACAGCTGTTTGTGGATGGATAACTGGCTTAGGTTTTCCCGTCACATCCTTAAAGCTTGTAAAAAAAAAAGTGAGATCTTCACATAGGGGCCACTTAATATGGTGGATTTGGTGATCTCTGTAATGGAGACACCCCTTTGCTTGGTTTTCCTTCCTTTGAGGGATATCTGGCTTTCATTGTGTTGTAGACCCATAACTGGGGCTCCACATTTATTTTGCATATTCCCTTTTCCCAGGGAAATTTTGCACTTCGGATTGCTGTGTTGAGACTCTTAAGTGAGGCTCCGCGGTGTTTTTTGTAGCTGGTCTTCCTGAGGAGATCAGCTATTGTTGTGTTTGGGTGGTCTCCGAGGCATTGCTCCCGGTTAGCCAGAATCCTACTCCGCACTGATGAGAGGCAACACCCCGAAACAGCTGTTTGTGGATGGATAACTGGCTTAGGTTTTCCCGTCACATCCTTATAGCTTGTAAAAAAAAAGCGGGATCTTGACATAGGGGCCACTTAATATGTTGGATTTGGTGATCTCTGTAATGGAGACACCCCTTTGCTTGGTTTTCCTTCCTTTGAGGGATATCTGACTTTCATTGTGTTGTAAACCCATAACTCGTGCTCCGCATTTATTTTGCATATTCCCTTTTCCCCGGGAATGTTGCACTTCGGATTGCTGTGTTTAGACTCTTCAGTGTGGCTCAGCAGTGTTTTTTGTAGCTGGTCTCCCTGAGGAGATCAGCTATTGTTGTGTTTGGGTGGTCTCCGAGGCATTGCTCCCGGTTAGCCAGAATCCTACTCCGCACTGATGTGGGGGCAACACCCTGAAACAGCTGTCTGTGGATGGATAACTGGCTTAGATTTTCCCCGTCACATCCTTAAAGGTTGTAAAAAAAAGCGGGATCTTGACATAGGGGCCACTTAATATGGTGGGTTTTGTGATCTCTGTAATGGAGACACCCCTTTGCTTGGTTTTCCTTACTTTGAGGGATATCTGGCTTTCATTGTGTTGTATACCCATAACTGGGGCTCCACATTTATTTTGCATATTCCATTTTCCCAGGGAACTTTGCACTTCGGATTGCTGTATTGAGACTCTTAAGTGAGGCTCTGCGGTGTTTTTTGTAGCTGGTCTCCCTGAGGAGATCAGCTATTGTTATGTTTGGGTGGTCTCCGAGGCATTGCTCCCGGTTAGCCAGAATCCTACTCCGCACTGATGAGGTTCAACACCCCGAAACAGCTGTCTGTGGATGGATAACTGGCTTAGGTTTTCCCCGTCACATCCTTAAAGCTTGTAAAAAAAGTGGGATCTTGACATAGGGGCCACTTAATATGGTGGATTTGGTGATCTTTGTAATGGAGACACCCCTTTGCTTGGTTTTCCTTCCTTTGAGGGATATCTGGCTTTCAATGTTTTGTAGACCCATAACTGGGGCTCCACATTTATTTTGCATATTCCCTTTTCCCAGGGAGCTTTGCACTTTGGATTGCTGTGTTGAGACTCTTAAGTGAGGCTCCGCGGTGTTTTTTGTAGCTGGTCTCCCTGAGGAGATCAGCTATTGTTGTGTTTGGGTGGTCTCCGAGGCATTGCTCCCGGTTAGCCAGAATCCTACTCCGCACTGATGAGGAGCAACACCCCGAAACAGCTGTCTGTGGATGGATAACTGGCTTAGGTTTTCCCCGTCACATCCTTAAAGCTTGTAAAAAAGTGAGATCTTGACATAGGGGCCACTTAATATGGTGGATTTGGTGATCTCTGTAATGGAGACACCCCTTTGCTTGGTTTTCCTTCCTTTGAGGGATATCTGGCTTTCATTGTGTTGTAGACCCATAACTGGGGCTCCACATTTATTTTGCATATTCCCTTTTCCCAGGGAATTTTGCACTTCGGATTGCTGTGTTGAGACTCTTAAGTGTGGCTCTGCAGTGTTTTTGTAGCTGGTCTCCTGAGGAGATCAGCTATTGTTGTGTTTGGGTGGTCTCCGAGGCATTGCTCCCGGTTAGCCAGAATCCTACTCCGCACTGATGAGGGGCAACACTCGAAACAGCTGTCTGTGGATGGATAACTGGCTTAGGTTTTCCCGTCACATCCTTAAAGCTTGTAAAAAAGTGGATCTTGACATAGGGGCCACTTAATATGGTGGATTTGGTGATCTCTGTAATGGAGACACCCCTTGCTTGGTTTTCCTTCCTTTGAGGGATATCTGGCTTTCATTGTGTTGTAGACCCATAACTGGGGCTCCACATTTATTTTGCATATTCCCTTTTCCCAGGGAACTTTGCACTTCGGATTGCTGTGTTGAGACTCTTAAGTGAGGCTCAGCAGTGTTTTTTGTAGCTGGTCTTCCTGAGGAGATCAGCTATTGTTGTGTTTGGGTGGTCTCCGAGGCATTGCTCCCGGTTAGCCAGAATCCTACTCCGCACTGATGAGAGGCAACACCTCGAAACAGCTGTTTGTGGATGGATAACTGGCTTAGGTTTTCCCCGTCACATCCTTAAAGCTTGTAAAAAAGCGGATCTTGACATAGGGGCCACTTAATATGGTGGATTTGGTGATCTCTGTAATGGAGACACCCCTTTGCTTGGTTTTCCTTCCTTTGAGGGATATCTGGCTTTCATTGTGTTGTAGACCCATAACTGGGGCTCCACATTTATTTTGCATATTCCCTTTTCCCAGGAAATTTTGCACTTCGGATTGCTGTGTTGAGACTCTTAAGTGTGGCTCTGCGGTAGTTTTTGTAGCTGGTCTCCCTGAGGAGATCAGCTATTGTTGTGTTTGGGTGGTCTCCGAGGCATTGCTCCCGGTTAGCCAGAATCCTACTCCGCACTGATGAGGGGCAACACCCCGAAACAGCTGTCTGTGGATGGATAACTGGCTTAGGTTTTCCCTGTCACATCCTTAAAGCTTGTAAAAAAAGTGGGATCTTGACATAGGGGCCACTTAATATGGTGGATTTTGTGATCTCTGTAATGGAGACACCCCTTTGCTTGGTTTTCCTTCCTTTGAGGGATATCTGGCTTTCATTGTGTTGTAGACCCATAACTGGGGCTCCACATTTATTTTGCATATTCCCTTTTCCCAGGGAACTTTGCACTTCGGATTGCTGTGTTGAGACTCTTAAGTGAGGCTCTGCGGTGTTTTGTAGCTGGTCTCCCTGAGGAGATCAGCTATTGTTATGTTTGGGTGGTCTCCGAGGCATTGCTCCCGGTTAGCCAGAATCCTACTCCGCACTGATGAGGGGCAACACCCCGAAACAGCTGTCTGTGGATGGATAACTGGCTTAGGTTTTCCCCGTCACATCCTTAAAGCTTGTAAAAAGCGGGATCTTGACATAGGGGCCACTTAATATGGTGGATTTGGTGATCTCTGTAATGGAGACACCCCTTTGCTTGGTTTTCCTTCCTTTGAGGGATATCTGGCTTTCAATGTGTTGTAGACCCATAACTGGGGCTCCACATTTATTTTGCATATTCCCTTTTCCCAGGGAGCTTTGCACTTTGGATTGCTGTGTTGAGACTCTTAAGTTAGGCTCCGCAGTGTTTTTTGTAGCTGGTCTCCCTGAGGAGATCAGCTATTGTTGTGTTTGGGTGGTCTCCGAGGCATTGCTCCCGGCAGCCAGAATCCTACTCCGCCCTGATGAGGAGCAACACCCCGAAACAGCTGTCTGTGGATGGATAACTGGCTTAGGTTTTCCCCGTCACATCCTTAAAGCTTGTAAAAAAGTGGGATCTTGACATAGGGGCCACTTAATATGGTGGATTTGGTGATCTCTGTAATGGAGACACCCTTTGCTTGGTTTTCCTTCCTTTCAGGGATATCTGGCTTTCATTGTGTTGTAGACCCATAACTGGTGCTCTACATTTATTTTGCATATTCCCTTTTCCCAGGGAATTTTGCACTTCGGATTGCTGTGTTTAGACTCTTAAGTGTGGCTCAGCAGTGTTTTTTGTAGCTGGTCTCCCTGAGGAGATCAGCTATTGTTATGTTTGGGTGGTCTCCGAGGCATTGCTCCCGGTTAGCCAGAAACCTACTCCGCACTGATGAGAGGCAACACCCCGAAACAGCTGTTTGTGGATGGATAACTGGCTTAGGTTTTCCCCGTCACATCCTTAAAGCTTGTAAAAAAAAGCGGGATCTTGACATAGTGGCCACTTAATATGGTGGATTTGGTGACCTCTGTAATGGAGACACCATTTTGCTTGTCTTTCCTTCCTTTGAGGGATATCTGGCTTTCATTGTGTTGTAGACCCATAACTGGGGCTCCACATTTATTTTGCATATTCCCTTTTCCCAGGGAACTTTGCACTTCGGATTGCTGTGTTGAGACTCTTAAGTGAGGCTCCGCGGTGTTTTTTGTAGCTTTTCTCCCTGAGGAGATCAGCTATTGTTGTGTTTGGGTGGTCTCCGAGGCATTGCTCCCGGTTAGCCAGAATCCTACTCCGCACTGATGAGAGGCAACACCCCGAAACAGCTGTTTGTGGATGGATAACTGGCTTAGGTTTTCCCCGTCACATCCTTATAGCTTGTAAAAAAAAGCGGGATCTTGACATAGGGGCCATTAATATGGTGGATTTGGTGATCTTTGTAATGGAGACCCCCCTTTGCTTGGTTTTCCTTCCTTTGAGGGATATCTGGCTTTCAATGTGTTGTAGACCCATAACTGGGGCTCCACATTTATTTTGCATATTCCCTTTTCCCAGGGAGCTTTGCACTTCGGATTGCTGTGTTACATAGTAACATAGTAACATAGTATATAAGACCGAAAAAAGACATTTGTCCATCCAGTTCGGCCTGTTTCCTACAAGTTGATCCAGAGGAAGGCAAAAAAAACCCTGTGAGGCAGAAGCCAATTTTCCTCACTTAAGGGGAAAAAAAAAAATTCCTTCCCGACTCCAATCAGGCAGTCAGAATAACTCCCTGGATCAACGACCCCTCTCTAGTAGCTATAGCCTGTAATATTATTACACTCCAGAAATAAATCCAGTCCCCTCTTGAATTCCTTTATTGTACTCACCATCACCACCTCCTCAGGCAGAGAGTTCCATAGTCTCACTGCTCTTACAGTGAAGAATCCTTTTCTATGTTTGTGTACAAACCTTCTTTCATCCAGACGCAGAGGATGTCCCCTTGTCACAGTCAGAGTCCTGGGGATAAATAGATGATGGGACAGATCTCTGTACTGACCCCTGATATATTTATACATAGTTATTAGATCTCCCCTCAGTCGTCTTTTTTCTAAAGTGAATAACCCTAATTTTGATAACCTTTCAGGGTACTGTAGATCCCTCATTCCAGTTATTACTTTAGTTGCCCTCCTCTGAACCCTTTCTAGCTCTGCTATGTCTGTCTTGTTCACAGGAGCCCAGAACTGTACACAGTACTCCATGTGTGGTCTAACCAGTGATTTGTAAAGTGGTAGGACTATGTTCTCATCACGGGCGTCTATGCCCCTTTGATGCAACCCATTATCTTATTGGCCTTGGCAGTAGCTGCCTGACACTGGTTTTTGCAGCTTAATTTGCTGTTTATTAAAATTCCTAGATCCTTTTCCATGTCAGTGTTACCGAGTGTTTTACCATTTAATATGTACGGGTGACTTGCATTATTCCTTCCCATGTGCATAACTTTACATTTGTCAGTGTTAAACCTCATCTGCCATTTTTCTGCCCAAGCCTCCAATCTATCCAGATCCCTCTGTAGCAGAAAACTGTCCTCTTCAGTGTTAATTACTTTACACAGTTTAGTGTCATCTGCAAAAATAGATATTTTACTGTGCAAGCCTTCTACAAGATCATTAATAAATATATTGAAGAGAATAGGGCCCAATACTGACCCCTGAGGTACCCCACTAGTTACAGTGACCCAATCTGAGTATCTACCGTTAATAACCACCCTCTGTTTTCTGTCACTCAGCCAGTTACTTACCCACATACAGACATTTTCTCCCAGTCCGAGCATCCTCATTTTATATACTAACCTTTTATGAGGTACGGTGTCAAATGCTTTGGAGAAGTCCAGATATACGACATCTATCGATTCGCCGCTGTCAAGTCTAGAACTTACCTCCTCATAGAAGCTGATTAAATTTGTTTGGCATGACCGATCCTACATGAAGCCATGCTGATATGGCGTTATTTGCTTATTTTCATTGAGATACTCCAAAATAGCATCTCTTAGAAACCCTTCAAACAGTTTACCAACAATAGATGTTAAACTTACCGGCCTATAATTTCCAGGCTCTGTTTTTGGACCCTTTTTGAATATTGGCACCACATTTGCTATGCACCAATCCTGTGGAACATTCCCTGTTATTATAGAGTCCGTAAATATCAGAAATAATGGTCTGGCTATGACATCACTTAATTCCCTTAGGATACGGGGGTGTATGCCATCCGGTCCTGGCGATTTGTCTATTTTAATCTTTTTAAGTCGCTGTTGTACTTCTTCCTGGGTTAGACAGGGCACTTTTAATGGGGGATTTACTTTTACATTCTTAAGTTACTCTTAAGTTAGGCTCCGCAGTGTTTTTTGTAGCTGGTCTCCCTGAGGAGATCAGCTATTGTTGTGTTTGGGTGGTCTCCGAGGCATTGCTCCCGGTTAGCCAGAATCCTACTCCGCACTGATGAGTGGCAACACCCCAAAACAGCTGTCTGTGGATGGATAACTGGCTTAGGTTTTCCCCGTCACATCCTTAAAGCTTATAAAAAAGCGGGATCTTGACATAGGGGCCACTTAATATGGTGGATTTGGTGATCTCTGTAATGGAGACACCCCATTGCTTGGTTTTCCTTCCTTTGAGGGATATCTGGCTTTCATTGTGTTGTAGACCCATAACTGTGGCTCCACATTTATTTTGCATATTCCCTTTTCCCAGGGAACTTTGCACTTCGGATTGCTGTGTTGAGACTCTTAAGTGAGGCTCCGCTGTGTTTTTGTAGCTGGTCTCCCTGAGGAGATCAGCTATTTGTCGGGTTTATAATAATTCAATTAAGAATTATTAATTATGGTCATAAAAATAATTAATCAAGAATTTTCCATAACTTGTAGAAATTATGACCTGGTGAATTGTAGATAACCCAATCGATACAATTCACATCTGAGGCCGACTATTTCCTCAGATAATACGTTCTTTTCATGAGAGATGACATTAATGCTAAAGATGTAGTTTTGACATTAAATAATACGCAGATATTATAAAAACATGCAAAGTTTATTAGTTACACGATTATAAACAAATAAGTATATAAACACGATTATATATGCCAAGGAATATATATGGCAATGATATATGAAGCATTACAAGCTTATCATCAGTAAATAAACAATGATATCTGCCAATTAATATACATGGCATTGATATCAGGCACTAGAAGCTTCACAATAAGTAAATAAACACATGTGGGTAAGAGCAGCTTGTCACATTATAACAAAGCTATTTGGTTAGGATATCAAAACAAGAAGTTAAATTACAGTATATACATCACTTCTGTTCAGAGGAAACCTCATGATATCAGGATGGGCATGTCTAATCCTAGACACCAATATCGAATGCTAACTACATTCTGCCCCCTCTAACCAACTACACCTCACATGACTTCAGGAATGGGCAAATCCATCCAAGGATATAACTTAGAAGAGATAACTGTATCCTTCCGCCCTATCCTGGACTATTTTCACATCTATGACTTGGTAAGACTATTAAGACAACAGAAATTGGAAGAACTTGGAACAAATCTTCCAGTGGGAATTTATCATCTAGCTTGGCGAAGAATGCTACTATCAATATATTTATATGTGTATATATATATACAATCATTTAATACTTTGCTAGATTATGAGTCTTGATTCTTCTGCAGGTAGAATGAAGCCTCACAATATCCTAAGACTACATCTCAATATGGAGATGATCAATTAATTAATGTGTTTATGTATTCGCCAATCTAGATGGTATGACTTCACCCACATTATCCAATTAGTCTTAATAAAATGAAATATCATTCTTCATGTCTCTTACCAAGTCCTAGCAGGAATCACACTTCTGCTCCTAGGAAAGCTGGGTGGTCCATCATCGCATGTCTCACCATGACTTTCATATTGATAGACCCCTCTCTCTTGAGCGTTCTGCTGAATCCTGGAATGTTCTTGTTCTTTGCTTGTTGCTTGTTCTTTGCTTGTTCTGCCTCCTTCCTTTCTTCTCCTGATGCTGATCTATCTAGGGTAATTATTTCCCTTGTAATCTAACATTACCACCCCTGGATTAGTATTCTCCAATCAATTGAGGGGTGTAAACATATGTAATAAGATCCTATGAGATCATGTTTACCCATAATGCAACTATGGAGGATGGTGTAACGATATCGATATCTGTCTCCGGATGGCACTGTTGTGCAAGCTATTAACACTATACCATGAAGAGTTAACTAGGGTATTTTTGCATCATATACTTTGACCTTTGTCGTCAGTAAATTTGACGATAACGGATTAATGTAGATATTTTGTATCAACTAAAGATAGACAACTTGGAGTCTCTCTGACACTATTGATCTATGGGCCATTATGGTATGAATGGGCCTTGTTCTCTAAGACATGTCTGAAGAATCCAATATACTCCTTTACAGATAAGACCACCTCTGTGGCAATAACTCTTAAGACACAATACTCTCTGTATTTTTACACAGACTGAGCTTGGCATGACTTCATCTTGGCCTGTCTCAGTCGCATATGAAAACTTTGGCTCATGTATGTTTCTTAAAGACAATGAGCATGCATTTTGAATATAATATGATTAGGTATCAATATATATACCTATGAAAATCCCTGACAAATTGTTGTGTTTGGGTGGTCTCCGAGGCATTGCTCCCGGTTAGCCAGAATCCTACTCCGCACTGATGAGTGGCAACACCACGAAACAGCTGTCTGTGGATGGATAACTGGCTTAGGTTTTCCCCGTCACATCCTTCAAGCTTGTAAAAAAGCGGGATCTTGACATAGGGGCCACTTAATATGGTGGATTTGGTGATCTCTGTAATGGAGACACCCCTTTGCTTGGTTTTCCTTCCTTTGAGGGATATCTGGCTTTCATTGTGTTGTAGACCCATAACTGGGGCTCCACATTTATTTTGCATATTCCCTTTTCTCAGGGAATTTTGCACTTTGGATTGCTGTGTTGAGACTCTTAAGTGTGGCTCCGCGGTGTTTTTGTAGCTGGTCTCCCTGAGGAGATCAGCTATTGTTGTGTTTGGGTGGTCTCCGAGGCATTGCTCCCGGTTAGCCAGAATCCTACTCCGCACTGATTAGGGGCAACACCCCGAAACAGCTGTCTGTGGATGGATAACTGGCTTAGGTTTTCCCCGTCACATCCTTAAAGCTTGTAAAAAAAGCGAGATCTTGACATAGGGGCCACTTAATATGGTGGATTTGGTGATCTCTGTAATGGAGACACCCCTTTGCTTGGTTTTCCTTCCTTTGAGGGATATCTGGCTTTCATTGTGTTGTAGACCCATAACTGGGGCTCCACATTTATTTTGCATATTCCCTTTTCCCAGGGAACTTTGCACTTCGGATTGCTGTGTTGAGACTCTTAAGTGAGGCTCCGCAGTGTTTTTGTAGCTGGTCTCCCTGAGGAGATCAGCTATTGTTGTGTTTGGGTGGTCTCCGAGGCATTGCTCCCGGTTAGCCAGAATCCTACTCCGCACTGATGAGGGGCAACACCCCGAAACAGCTGTCTGTGGATGGATAACTGGCTTAGGTTTTCCCGTCACATCCTTAAAGCTTGTAAAAAAGCGGGATCTTGACATAGGGGCCACTTAATATGGTGGATTTGGTGATCTCTGTAATGGAGACACCCCTTTGCTTGGTTTTCCTTCCTTTGAAGGATATCTGGCTTTCATTGTGTTGTAGACCCATAACTGGGGCTCCACATTTATTTTGCATATTCCCTTTTCCCAGGGAACTTTGCACTTCGGATTGCTGTGTTGAGACTCTTAAGTGAGGCTCCGCGGTGTTTTTGTAGCTGGTCTCCCTGAGGAGATCAGCTATTGTTGTGTTTGGGTGGTCTCCGAGGCATTGCTCCCGGTTAGCCAGAATCCTACTCCGCACTGATGAGTGGCAACACCCCGAATCAGCTGTCTGTGGATGGATAACTGGTTTAGGTTTTTCCTGTCACATCCTTCAAGCTTGTAAAAAGCGGGATCTTGACATAGGGGCCACTTAATATGGTGGATTTTGTGATCTCTGTAATGGAGACTCCCCTTTGCTTGGTTTTCCTTCCTTGGAGGGATATCTGGCTTTCATTGTGTTGTAGACCCATAACTGGGGCTCCACATTTATTTTGCATATTCCCTTTTCCCAGGGAACTTTGCACTTCGGATTGCTGTGTTGAGACTCTTAAGTGAGGCTCCGCTGTGTTTTTGTAGCTGGTCTCCCTGAGGAGATCAGCTATTGTTGTGTTTGGGTGGTCTCCGAGGCATTGCTCCCGGTTAGCCAGAATCCTACTCCGCACTGATGAGGGGCAACACCCCGAAACAGCTGTCTGTGGATGGATAACTGGCTTAGGTTTTCCCCGTCACATCCTTAAAGCTTGTAAAAAAGCGGGATCTTGACATAGAGGCCACTTAATATGGTGGATTTTGTGATCTCTGTAATGGAGACACCCCTTTGCTTGGTTTTCCTTCCTTTGAGGGATATCTGGCTTTCATTGTGTTGTAGACCCATAACTGGGGCTCCACATTTATTTTGCATATTCCCTTTTCCCAGGGAACTTTGCACTTCGGATTGCTGTGTTGAGACTCTTAAGTGAGGCTCCGCTGTGTTTTTGTAGCTGGTCTCCCTGAGGAGATCAGCTATTGTTGTGTTTGGGTGGTCTCCGAGGCATTGCTCCCGGTTAGCCAGAATCCTACTCCGCACTGATGAGGGGCAACACCCCGAAACAGCTGTCTGTGGATGGATAACTGGCTTAGGTTTTCCCCGTCACATCCTTAAAGCTTGTAAAAAAGCGGGATCTTGACATAGGGGCCACTTAATATGGTGGATTTGGTGATCTCTGTAATGGAGACACCCCTTTGCTTGGTTTTCCTTACTTTGAGGGATATCTGGCTTTCATTGTGTTGTAGACCCATAACTGGGGCTCCACATTTATTTTGCATATTCCCTTTTCCCAGGGAACTTTGCACTTCGGATTGCTGTGTTGAGACTCTTAAGTGAGGCTCCGCTGTGTTTTTGTAGCTGGTCTCCCTGAGGAGATCAGCTATTGTTGTGTTTGGGTGGTCTCCGAGGCATTGCTCCCGGTTAGCCAGAATCCTACTCCGCACTGATGAGTGGCAACACCCCGAAACAGCTGTCTGTGGATGGATAACTGGCTTAGGTTTTCCCGTCACATCCTTAAAGCTTGTAAAAAGCGGGATCTTGACATAGGGGCCACTTAATATGGTGGATTTGGTGATCTCTGTAATGGAGACACCCCTTTGCTTGGTTTTCCTTCCTTTGAGGGATATCTGGCTTTCATTGTGTTGTAGACCCATAACTGGGGCTCCACATTTATTTTGCATATTCCCTTTTCCCAGGGAACTTTGCACTTCGGATTGCTGTGTTGAGACTCTTAAGTGAGGCTCCGCGGTGTTTTTGTAGCTGGTCTCCCTGAGGAGATCAGCTATTGTTGTGTTTGGGTGGTCTCCGAGGCATTGCTCCCGGTTAGCCAGAATCCTACTCCGCACTGATGAGGGGCAACACCCCGAAACAGCTGTCTGTGGATGGATAACTGGCTTAGGTTTTCCCTGTCACATCCTTCAAGCTTGTAAAAAAGCGGGATCTTGACATAGGGGCCACTTAATATGGTGGATTTGGTGATCTCTGTAATGGAGACACCCCTTTGCTTGGTTTTCCTTCCTTTGAGGATATCTGGCTTTCATTGTGTTGTAGACCCATAACTGGGGCTCCACATTTATTTTGCATATTCCCTTTTCCCAGGGAACTTTGCACTTCGGATTGCTGTGTTGAGACTCTTAAGTGAGGCTCCGCGGTGTTTTTGTAGCTGGTCTCCCTGAGGAGATCAGCTATTGTTGTGTTTGGGTGGTCTCCGAGGCATTGCTCCCGGTTAGCCAGAATCCTACTCCGCACTGATGAGGGGCAACACCCCGAAACAGCTGTCTGTGGATGGATAACTGGCTTAGGTTTTCCCCGTCACATCCTTAAAGCTTGTAAAAAAGCGGGATCTTGACATAGGGGCCACTTAATATGGTGGATTTGGTGATCTCTGTAATGGAGACACCCCTTTGCTTGGTTTTCCTTCCTTTGAGGGATATCTGGCTTTCATTGTGTTGTAGACCCATAACTGGGGCTCCACATTTATTTTGCATATTCCCTTTTCCCAGGGAACTTTGCACTTCGGATTGCTGTGTTGAGACTCTTAAGTGAGGCTCCGCGGTGTTTTTGTAGCTGGTCTCCCTGAGGAGATCAGCTATTGTTGTGTTTGGGTGGTCTCCGAGGCATTGCTCCCGGTTAGCCAGAATCCTACTCCGCACTGATGAGGGGCAACACCCCGAAACAGCTGTCTGTGGATGGATAACTGGCTTAGGTTTTCCCCGTCACATCCTTAAAGCTTGTAAAAAAGCGGGATCTTGACATAGGGGCCACTTAATATGGTGGATTTGGTGATCTCTGTAATGGAGACACCCCTTTGCTTGGTTTTCCTTCCTTTGAGGGATATCTGGCTTTCATTGTGTTGTAGACCCATAACTGGGGCTCCACATTTATTTTGCATATTCCCTTTTCCCAGGGAACTTTGCACTTCGGATTGCTGTGTTGAGACTCTTAAGTGAGGCTCCGCGGTGTTTTTGTAGCTGGTCTCCTGAGGAGATCAGCTATTGTTGTGTTTGGGTGGTCTCCGAGGCATTGCTCCCGGTTAGCCAGAATCCTACTCCGCACTGATGAGGGGCAACACCCCGAAACAGCTGTCTGTGGATGGATAACTGGCTTAGGTTTTCCCGTCACATCCTTAAAGCTTGTAAAAAAGCGGGATCTTGACATAGGGGCCACTTAATATGGTGGATTTGGTGATCTCTGTAATGGAGACACCCCTTTGCTTGGTTTTCCTTCCTTTGAGGGATATCTGGCTTTCATTGTGTTGTAGACCCATAACTGGGGCTCCACATTTATTTTGCATATTCCCTTTTCCCAGGGAACTTTGCACTTCGGATTGCTGTGTTGAGACTCTTAAGTGAGGCTCCGCAGTGTTTTTGTAGCTGGTCTCCCTGAGGAGATCAGCTATTGTTGTGTTTGGGTGGTCTCCGAGGCATTGCTCCCGGTTAGCCAGAATCCTACTCCGCACTGATGAGGGGCAACACCCCGAAACAGCTGTCTGTGGATGGATAACTGGCTTAGGTTTTCCCGTCACATCCTTAAAGCTTGTAAAAAAGCGGGATCTTGACATAGGGGCCACTTAATATGGTGGATTTGGTGATCTCTGTAATGGAGACACCCCTTTGCTTGGTTTTCCTTCCTTTGAGGGATATCTGGCTTTCATTGTGTTGTTGACCCATAACTGGGGCTCCACATTTATTTTGCATATTCCCTTTTCCCAGGGAACTTTGCACTTCGGATTGCTGTGTTGAGACTCTTAAGTGAGGCTCCGCGGTGTTTTTGTAGCTGGTCTCCCTGAGGAGATCAGCTATTGTTGTGTTTGGGTGGTCTCCGAGGCATTGCTCCCGGTTAGCCAGAATCCTACTCCGCACTGATGAGGGGCAACACCCCGAAACAGCTGTCTGTGGATGGATAACTGGCTTAGGTTTTCCCGTCACATCCTTAAAGCTTGTAAAAAAAGCGGGATCTTGACATAGAGGCCACTTAATATGGTGGATTTGGTGATCTCTGTAATGGAGACACCTCTTTGCTTGGTTTTCCTTCCTTTGAGGGATATCTGGCTTTCATTGTGTTGTAGACCCATAACTGGGGCTCCACATTTATTTTGCATATTCCCTTTTCCCAGGGAACTTTGCACTTCGGATTGCTGTGTTGAGACTCTTAAGTGAGGCTCCGCGGTGTTTTTTGTAGCTGGTCTCCCTGAGGAGATCAGCTATTGTTGTGTTTGGGTGGTCTCCGAGGCATTGCTCCCGGTTAGCCAGAATCCTACTCCGCACTGATGAGGGGCAACACCCCGAAACAGCTGTCTGTGGATGGATAACTGGCTTAGGTTTTCCCCGTCACATCCTTAAAGCTTGTAAAAAAGCGGGATCTTGACATAGGGGCCACTTAATATGGTGGATTTGGTGATCTCTGTAATGGAGACACCCCTTTGCTTTGTTTTCCTTCCTTTGAGGGATATCTGTCTTTCATTGTGTTGTTGACCCATAACTGGGGCTCCACATTTATTTTGCATATTCCCTTTTCCCAGGGAACTTTGCACTTCGGATTGCTGTGTTGAGACTCTTAAGTGAGGCTCCGCGGTGTTTTTGTAGCTGGTCTCCCTGAGGAGATCAGCTATTGTTGTGTTTGGGTGGTCTCCGAGGCATTGCTCCCGGTTAGCCAGAATCCTACTCCACACTGATGAGGGGCAACACCCCGAAACAGCTGTCTGTGGATGGATAACTGGCTTAGGTTTTCCCCGTCACATCCTTAAAGCTTGTAAAAAAGCGGGATCTTGACATAGAGGCTACTTAATATTTTGGATTTTGTGATCTTTGTAATGGAGAAACCCCTTTGCTTGGTTTCCCTTCCTTTGAGGGATATCTGGCTTTCATTGTGTTGTAGACCCATAACTGGGGCTCCACATTTATTTTGCATATTCCCTTTTCCCAGGGAACTTTGCACTTCGGATTGCTGTGTTGAGACTCTTAAGAGAGGCTCCGCTGTGTTTGTTGTAGCTGGTCAGCTATTGTTGGGTTTGGGTGGTCTCCGAGGCATTGCTCCCGGTTAGCCAGAATCCTACTCCGCACTGATGAGTGGCAACACCCCGAATCAGCTGTCTGTGGATGGATAACTGGTTTAGGTTTTTCCTGTCACATCCTTCAAGCTTGTAAAAAAGCGGGATCTTGACATAGGGGCCACTTAATATGGTGGATTTGGTGATCTCTGTAATGGAGACACCCCTTTGCTTGGTTTTCCTTACTTTGAGGGATATCTGGCTTTCATTGTGTTGTAGACCCATAACTGGGGCTCCACAATTATTTTGCATATTCCCTTTTCCCAGGGAATTTTGCACTTCGGATTTCTGTGTTGAGACTCTTAAGTGTGGCTCCGCGGTGTTTTTTGTAGCTGGTCTCCCTGAGGAGATCAGCTATTGTTGTGTTTGGGTGGTCTCCGAGGCATTGCTCCCGGTTAGCCAGAATCCTACTCTGCACTGATGAGGGGGCAACACCCCGAAACAGCTGTCTGTGGATGGAAAACTGGTTTAGGTTTCCCCGTCACATCCTTAAAGCTTGTAAAAAAAGCGGGATCTTGACATAGGGGCCACTTAATATTTTGGATTTTGTGATCTTTGTAATGTAGAATCCCCTTTGCTTGGTTTCCCTTCCTTTGAGGGATATCTGGCTTTCATTGTGTTGTAGACCCATAACTGGGGCTCCACATTTATTTTGCATATTCCCTTTTCTTAGGGAACTTTGCACTTCGGATTGCTGTGTTGAGACTCTTAAGTGAGGCTCCGCTGTGTTTTTTGTAGCTGGTCTCCCTGAGGAGATCAGCTATTGTTGTGTTTGGGTGGTCTCCGAGGCATTGCTCCCGGTTAGTCAGAATCCTACTCCGCACTGATGAGTGGCAACACCCCGAAACAGCTGTCTGTGGATGGATAACTGGCTTAGGTTTTCCCTGTCACATCCTTAAAGCTTGTAAAAAAGCGGGATCTTGACATAGGGGCCACTTAATATGGTGGATTTGGTGATCTCTGTAATGGAGACACCCCTTTGCTTGGTTTTCCTTCCTTTGAGGGATATCTGGCTTTCATTGTGTTGTAGACCCATAACTGGGGCTCCACATTTATTTTGCATATTCCCTTTTCCCAGGGAACTTTGCACTTCGGATTGCTGTGTTGAGACTCTTAAGTGAGGCTCCGCGGTGTTTTTGTAGCTGGTCTCCCTGAGGAGATCAGCTATTGTTGTGTTTGGGTGGTCTCCGAGGCATTGCTCCCGGTTAGCCAGAATCCTACTCCGCACTGATGAGGGCAACACCCCGAAACAGCTGTCTGTGGATGGATAACTGGCTTAGGTTTTCCCCGTCACATCCTTAAAGCTTGTAAAAAGCGGGATCTTGACATAGGGGCCACTTAATATGGTGGATTTTGTGATCTCTGTAATGGAGACACCCCTTTGCTTGGTTTTCCTTCCTTTGAGGGATATCTGGCTTTCATTGTGTTGTAGACCCATAACTGGGGCTCCACATTTATTTTGCATATTCCCTTTTCCCAGGGAACTTTGCACTTCGGATTGCTGTGTTGAGACTCTTAAGTGAGGCTCCGCAGTGTTTTTGTAGCTGGTCTCCCTGAGGAGATCAGCTATTGTTGTGTTTGGGTGGTCTCCGAGGCATTGCTCCCGGTTAGCCAGAATCCTACTCCGCACTGATGAGGGGCAACACCCCGAAACAGCTGTCTGTGGATGGATAACAGGCTTAGGTTTTCCCGACACATCCTTAAAGCTTGTAAAAAAGCGGGATCTTGACATAGTGGCCACTTAATATGGTGGATTTGGTGATCTCTGTAATGGAGACACCCCTTTGCTTGGTTTTCCTTCCTTTGAAGGATATCTGGCTTTCATTGTGTTGTAGACCCATAACTGGGGCTCCACATTTATTTTGCATATTCCCTTTTCCCAGGGAACTTTGCACTTCGGATTGCTGTGTTGAGACTCTTAAGTGAGGCTCCGCTGTGTTTTTGTAGCTGGTCTCCTGAGGAGATCAGCTATTGTTGTGTTTGGGTGGTCTCCGAGGCATTGCTCCCGGTTAGCCAGAATCCTACTCCGCACTGATGAGTGGCAACACCCCGAAACAGCTGTCTGTGGATGGATAACTGGCTTAGGTTTTCCCTGTCACATCCTTAAAGCTTGTAAAAAAGCGGGATCTTGACATAGGGGCCACTTAATATGGTGGATTTGGTGATCTCTGTAATGGAGACACCCCTTTGCTTGGTTTTCCTTCCTTTGAGGGATATCTGGCTTTCATTGTGTTGTAGACCCATAACTGGGGCTCCACATTTATTTTGCATATTCCCTTTTCCCAGGGAACTTTGCACTTCGGATTGCTGTGTTGAGACTCTTAAGTGAGGCTCCGCGGTGTTTTTGTAGCTGGTCTCCCTGAGGAGATCAGCTATTGTTGTGTTTGGGTGGTCTCCGAGGCATTGCTCCCGGTTAGCCAGAATCCTACTCCGCACTGATGAGGGGCAACACCCTGAAACAGCTGTCTGTGGATGGATAACTGGCTTAGGTTTTCCCCGTCACATCCTTAAAGCTTGTAAAAAAGCGAGATCTTGACATAGGGGCCACTTAATATGGTGGATTTGGTGATCTCTGTAATGGAGACACCCCTTTGCTTGGTTTTCCTTCCTTTGAGGGATATCTGGCTTTCATTGTGTTGTAGACCCATAACTGGGGCTCCACATTTATTTTGCATATTCCCTTTTCCCAGGGAACTTTGCACTTCGGATTGCTGTGTTGAGACTCTTAAGTGAGGCTCTGCAGTGTTTTTGTAGCTGGTCTCCCTGAGGAGATCAGCTATTGTTGTGTTTGGGTGGTCTCCGAGGCATTGCTCCCGGTTAGCCAGAATCCTACTCCGCACTGATGAGGGGCAACACCCCGAAACAGCTGTCTGTGGATGGATAACTGGCTTAGGTTTTCCCCGTCACATCCTTAAAGCTTGTAAAAAAAGCGGGATCTTGACATAGGGGCCACTTAATATGGTGGATTTGGTGATCTCTGTAATGGAGACACCCCTATGCTTAGTTTTCCTTCCTTTGAGGGATATCTGGCTTTCATTGTGTTGTTGACCCATAACTGGGGCTCCACATTTATTTTGCATATTCCCTTTTCCCAGGGAACTTTGCACTTCGGATTGCTGTGTTGAGACTCTTAAGTGAGGCTCCGCGGTGTTTTTGTAGCTGGTCTCCCTGAGGAGATCAGCTATTGTTGTGTTTGGGTGGTCTTCGAGGCATTGCTCCCGGTTAGCCAGAATCCTACTCCGCACTGATGAGGGGCAACACCCCGAAACAGCTGTCTGTGGATGGATAACTGGCTTAGGTTTTCCCGTCACATCCTTAAAGCTTGTAAAAAAGCGGGATCTTGACATAGGGGCCACTTAATATGGTGGATTTGGTGATCTCTGTAATGGAGACACCCCTTTGCTTAGTTTTCCTTCCTTTGAGGGATATCTGGCTTTCATTGTGTTGTAGACCCATAACTGGGGCTCCACATTTATTTTGCATATTCCCTTTTCCCAGGGAACTTTGCACTTCGGATTGCTGTGTTGAGACTCTTAAGTGAGGCTCCGCGGTGTTTTTGTAGCTGGTCTCCCTGAGGAGATCAGCTATTGTTGTGTTTGGGTGGTCTCCGAGGCATTGCTCCCGGTTAGCCAGAATCCTACTCCGCACTGATGAGGGGCAACACCCCGAAACAGCTGTCTGTGGATGGATAACTGGCTTAGGTTTTCCCGTCACATCCTTAAAGCTTGTAAAAAAAAGCGGGATCTTGACATAGGGGCCACTTAATATGGTGGATTTGGTGATCTCTGTAATGGAGACACCCCTTGCTGTAGTTTTCCTTCCTTTGAGGGATATCTGGCTTTCATTGTGTTGTAGACCCATAACTGGGGCTCCACATTTATTTTGCATATTCCCTTTTCCCAGGGAACTTTGCACTTCAGATTGCTGTGTTGAGACTCTTAAGTGTAGGCTCCGCGGTGTTTTTGTAGCTGGTCTCCCTGAGGAGATCAGCTATTGCTGTGTTTGGGTGGTCTCCGAGGCATTGCTCCCGGTTAGCCAGAATCCTACTCCGCACTGATGAGGGCAACACCCGAAACAGCTGTCTGTGGATGGATAACTGGCTTAGGTTTTCCCCGTCACATCCTTAAAGCTTGTAAAAAAGCGGGATCTTGACATAGGGGCCACTTAATATGGTGGATTTGGTGATCTCTGTAATGGAGACACCCCTTTGCTTAGTTTTCCTTCCTTTGAGGGATATCTGTCTTTCATTGTGTTGTTGACCCATAACTGGGGCTCCACATTTATTTTGCATATTCCCTTTTCCCAGGGAACTTTGCACTTCGGATTGCTGTGTTGAGACTCTTAAGTGAGGCTCCGCTGTGTTTTTGTAGCTGGTCTCCCTGAGGAGATCAGCTATTGATGTGTTTGGGTGGTCTCCGAGGCATTGCTCCCGGTTAGCCAGAATCCTACTCCGCACTGATGAGGGGCAACACCCCGAAACAGCTGTCTGTGGATGGATAACTGGCTTAGGTTTTCCCGTCACATCCTTAAAGCTTGTAAAAAAAGCGGGATCTTGACATAGAGGCTACTTAATATTTTGGATTTGGTGATCTCTGTAATGGAGAAACCCCTTTGCTTGGTTTTCCTTCCTTTGAGGGATATCTGGCTTTCATTGTGTTGTAGACCCATAACTGGGGCTCCACATTTATTTTGCATATTCCCTTTCCCAGGGAACTTTGCACTTCGGATTGCTGTGTTGAGACTCTTAAGTGAGGCTCCGCTGTGTTTGTTATAGCTGGTCAGCTATTGTTGGGTTTGGGTGGTCTC
>JAKVIS010001724.1:0-29745 GCA_033119425.1 Bufotes viridis
CACTCTGCTGCCTTGAAACGGATCCTGCGCAACCTGTGGTCTAGCGACACGGGGCCGAGTACGCCTGGTGCTATCAGGGACCTCAACCTCCTCGTCCGAACTTTGGGTCAGACTGCCACTGCTTTCTACAGGTTCATATTCTGACCCGCTAGATTCGGCTCAGATGATGGTTCTATTCCTCATCCGACTGGGTCAGAATCCTGAGGCCTCTTCAGAAGAATACCCCTTATTTGACATTTGGACAACTAAATTTAGAGGTATTCCCTGAGACTACCAAGAAAAAGAGCAAGCCTGTCTTACAAATGGGAGGCTAGCGAAGTACAGGAAGCCGGCTACGTTGATAAAGATCAAACTGATTTTTATGCCACAGCGCTTAATGAAGTGATTGTGCAGTGATAAAAAAAAAAATAATTTTTGTCACTGCGTGGGTGAACACAAGTGTGGGCGACCGATCAGGCCTGATCGGGCAAACACTGCGCTTTGGGTGGGGGCAAACTAAGGTGACACTAAGACTATTACCCTCAGTTCACACCTGCGCGTTTACAGCGACGTTCCTGCAGCGCTGTAAACGCTCAACAGAGAAAACTCATGTTTCCCTATGGGCATGGTTCTCACCTGAGCGTTTTTACAGCGCGTTTGAGCGTGCTGTAAAGCCCTACGCTCAAAGAAGTTCTTGAGCTGCATTTGGGGTTTGTCGCGCGTTTGCACCCATAGACTTCAATGGGAGCGGCGGAAACGCGCGTTTAACACGCGTCAAAGTGTAGATATGCCTTTTCAATTGGTCTCCAGAGTCACAGACAGCATGTATGCGCGTTTCCTGTTTCCTACTTGCACTGTAATCGCCAAGACAAAAGCGCGTCTCAGAAACGCTCAGGTGTGAACCCAGGGTTATAGATCTGACTGTGATCCAGTTCTGATCACTTACAGATGCTATAAAGTACAAATGCTGATTAGCGACGCGTAATCAGCGAATCGGTGACTGCGGTGCGGTGGGGCTGGCGCTAACGGAAGCTAATCTACTACCAAAGGGGCCTAAACTAAACCCAACAGTCAATACTAGTGAAAAAAAAAAAGTGACAGTTTACACTGATCACTTTTTTTCCCTTCACTAGTGATTGACAGGTGATTGAAAGGGGTGATCAAGGGGTTAGTTGAGGGTGATGGGGGTGATCTGGGGCTAAGTATGTAGTGCTTGGTGGGCTTACAGTCACATCTGCTCTCTCTGCAGGGTCCAACCGCGAAAAGGACCCGGCAGAGAGCACAGAGCTCATTTAACATTATATTTATAAATATAATGTGTTAGGCCCCTTCACATCAGCGTTTTTGCTTTCCGTCCTAGAGTTCCGTCCTCGGGGCTCTAGGGCCGAAAGAATACTGATCAGGATTATCCTAATGCATCCTGAATGGAGAGCAATCCGTTCAGGATGCATCAGGATGTCTTCCGTTCAGTATGTGAACGTTTTTTGGACGTTGACAAAAGCGCAGCATGCTGCGGATTTGTCTCCGTCCAAAAATCCGGAAGACATGCCGTAACGCCGGATCCGGAATTAATGCCCATTGAAGTGCATTAATCCGGATCCGGCCTTAAGCTAAACGTCGTTTCGGCGCATCACCGGATCCGACGTTTAGCTTTTTCTCAAATGTTACCGGAGAGTCCTGAGGAGGTTAAAGGAATTTTGTCACCTCTTTTTACCCTATAGAGATGCGGACATGCACGGCTAGATCACCGCTAGCATGTCCGCAATATACCTTTCCCATAGCTCTGTGTGGTTTTATTGAGTGTAAAAAATGTTTTTATATATATGTAAATCAGCCTGGTAAGGGTTAAACAGCATTTAGTTAAAAAACAAAACAAAACAAAAAAAAACCTGTGCTGGTGCAGGGGAAGCCACGTCTGACGGAGGTCACAAACCCTTCCTACACAGCACTTACATAAGACACTTTGACATTGACATGCCACCGCTATCCTTCCAACCAGTATCAGAAATGGCCTACAGGCTTTCCTAGGGACTTTTCCAGAACGTTCTGAATTGGGCGGAGGACTGTGACGTAATCAGTGTGCGTCGGAGAGAGCGTGCTGCTCGCCGAGGCGGAGAGTGTGGAAACATGGCGGCCTTGGTTCGTGTGTGGGCTGGAAGCAGAAGGCTGTGGCCGTGGCAAGCTGCAAGGCTCGGCGCTCAGCGGGAAATGGAGCGGAGAACGTACGCGGTGTGGAGGCGGCCGTGCGTCCTTAGCTCTTCCACGGACGTTATATCAAGCAGGACTCCTGTCAGCCGCTGCCCTCAGCGCGCTGTCTTCTACCGGGCCCTACACAGCTACGGAAATCGGGGCAGCGGGGCGTCTTCTGGAGACGACGCGGCACAGAGTGGTGAGGGCGGTGAGGATGAAGAGGTAACCAGGGAGAAGACGGTGCTGGGGCAGAAGAGGCGACCTATGGAGCCCCCATTGTGACGGCTCTTGCGCCTCTTATAGTTCCTGAAGTCTTCCCTAATGTCCCTGTGATCCCGGTGTCTCAGAAACCCTGTGTTCCCCAGGTTTGTGAAGATCATAGAGGTGAGTTGGTTCCTTCTCTGGTGTTGATGTACTTAAGTATCTGAGATCCTATTAGTAGCCCTGCTGGTGGCCAAGACATTGCATTTCAAAGGAGCATGAAGGGATCTGGAATGGATTTATTCAGGGAGGGCGACAGAGGTTTCCTGATTAAGTTTTTAAAGAGGGTTGTTCAGGTTCAGCCATGACATAACCCCTTCTTCATTCATTCAGCTGCTATGAGTGAAACATCGGAGCATTTAATGCTTGCCCTGCGCTGCCTCACTATTAGTGGCGGTGACGTCCCGGGATCGCTGCTAGACGGAAGCCTCCGTCCAGCAGTGAGAATGAAAGCAAAACAGCCCTAGCCCAGTGCAATGCTGAATGAGTGAAGAAGGGGTTATGTCCATGTTTAGCTCCAAAAACAGGAGTGAATTCAAGAAAGAGAACTTGTATTTGTCCTTTATAGTTTCTCAACTTTTCAAGGGTTTCTGTCACTGAAATACTAAAATTAAACTGGCTGACATTAGCGATGTGCTAATGTCAGCTGAACCTAACTAGGCTATTCCTAGTTTTATCCATGCCCCCCGTTACTCCAAAAATGTAACTTTTATAATATGCAAGTTAGCCTCTAGGACCTCTGTCACCTCCCTCCAAGTCTTGATTGACAGCGCAGGCACAGTAAGGAAGTCGGCAGCCAGTGAGCGTCCTTCCTTCACTATGCTTGCGCCGAATACTGAATAGCACGGTGCAGTCGCGAGATTTCACATGCACTCAGGGCTGGCAGGAGGATGCGAACGCTGCTTGGCCCTGTCCATCAGGACTTGGAGGGAGCTGACAGAGGTGGGAGAATGGAGCCTCTAGGAGTAGGAACACGCCCCCCTGCTCCTAGAGGCTAATTTGCATATTATAAAAGTTACACATCCGTCAAGTACAGTCTCTTCGCCATCACTCCTCTTGTCAGTCACTTTCCCCCCTCTTGTCAGTCACTTTCCCCCTCTTGTCAGTCACTTTCCCCCCTCTTGTCAGTCACTTTCCCCCCTCTTGTCAGTCACTTTCCCCCCTCTTGTCAGTCACTTTCCCCCCTCTTGTCAGTCACTTTCCCCCCTCTTGTCAGTCCCTTTCCCCCCTCTTGTCAGTCCCTTTCCCCCTCTTGTCAGTCCTCTTTCCCCCTCTTGTCAGTCCCTTTCCCCCTCTTGTCAGTCCCTTTCCCCCCTCTTGTCAGTCCCTTTCCCCCTCTTGTCAGTCCCTTTCCCCCTCTTGTCAGTCCCTTTCCCCCTCTTGTCAGTCCCTTTCCCCCCTCTTGTCAGTCCCTTTCCCCCTCTTGTCAGTCCCTTTCCCCCTCTTGTCAGTCCCTTTCCCCCTCTTGTCAGTCCCTTTCCCCCTCTTGTCAGTCCCTTTCCCCTCTTGTCAGTCCCTTTCCCCCTCTTGTCAGTCCCTTTCCCCCTCTTGTCAGTCCCTTTCCCCCTCTTGTCAGTCCCTTTCCCCCTCTTGTCAGTCCCTTTCCCCCTCTTGTCAGTCCCTTTCCCCCTCTTGTCAGTCCCTTTCCCCCCTCTTGTCAGTCCCTTTCCCCCCTCTTGTCAGTCCCTTTCCCCCTCTTGTCAGTCCCTTTCCCCCTCTTGTCAGTCCTTTCCCCTCTTGTCAGTCCCTTTTCCCCCTCTTGTCAGTCCCTTTCCCCCTCTTGTCAGTCCCTTTCCCCTCTTGTCAGTCCCTTTCCCCCTCTTGTCAGTCCCTTTCCCTCTCTCTTGTCAGTCCTTTCCCCCTCTTGTCAGTCCCTTTCCCCCTCTTGTCAGTCCTTTCCCCTCTTGTCAGTCCTTTCCCCCTCTTGTCAGTCCTTTCCCTCTTGTCAGTCCTTTCCCCTCTTGTCAGTCCTTTCCCCTCTTGTCAGTCCTTTCCCCTCTTGTCAGTCCCTTTCCTCCCTCTTGTCAGTCCCTTTCCCCCTCTTGTCAGTCCCTTTCCCCTCTTGTCAGTCCCTTTCCCTCTCTTGTCAGTCCCTTTCCCCTCTTGTCAGTCCCTTTCCCCTCTCTTGTCAGTCCTTTCCCTCTCTTGTCAGTCCCTTTCCCCTTCTGTCAGTCCCTTTTCCCCCTCTTGTCAGTCCTTTCCTCTTGTCAGTCCCTTTCCCCTCTTGTCAGTCCCTCTCCCGCCTTCTCTTGTCAGTCCCTTCCCCTCTCTTGTCAGTCCCTTTCCCCTCTCTTGTCAGTCCTTTCCCCTCTTGTCAGTCCTTTCCTCCTCTTGTCAGTCCCTTTCCTCCTCTTGTCAGTCCCTTTCCCCTCTTGTCAGTCCCTTTCCCCTCTTCCTCCCTCCGCTCTCAGGTAGGTGGCCGAAGCTCTGTATGGTCCCACGGGTACAGGCGCTTTTGTTTCCTGTGACCTGGGCGGACTGACAGAAAGTGCACACTGTGTGCTCACTTCATCAGTCCGGCCGTGTACAGGAGACAGATGCTTCCTGTACCCGCGGACCATACAGGATCGGCCACGCTTACAATGAGGGAATGACAGGAGGGAGCGCTGAGCGCTTCCCTCCTGTTAGTTCCTCTCTTCATGCTGCTCCCGGGCGGTGCGCCCTCATGGATGCGCCAGCCTGGGCAGTGCTGCACCCGCCTGAGGCTCTCTATAGAGCGCTCTGGCGGCTGCAGCATGACGGGGGGCCGGCGCTCCTAGGACGCGCCGACCCTGCGCCCGGCCACCTTTGCAAACAGGCTGACAAATACCCAGGCGCCAGGACCAAATTCCTTGTCCTTTATGTCTGTCGAGCCCAGACATAAAGGAGGGCCTCATTCACATTGTGGTACAATTGTTCACGTAGTGGGACTCCAACACTCATAAAGCCTATGCACTAAGTGAAAGGGCTGCCAAAAATTAAAGAGGGTATCATACACACCCTTAAAAAATTATGATTGGTGGCCTGCTGGTGACCCCCAAAAACATTTGGAGCAAGAGCCTGTTGGTGACCCTCTAAAACATTATGGTTAAGGGCCTGCTGGTGAGCTGACCCTGTAAAACATTATGGTTGAGGGCCTGCTGGTGAGCTGACCCTGTAAAACATTATGGTTGAGGGCCTGCTGGTGAGCTGACCCTCTTTAACCCCTTAGTGACCACCCATACGTGTTTTTACGGTAGTCACTAAGGGGCCTTGGGCTGGAGCGCCGCCTTTTTACGGCGGCACTTCAGCCCAAGTTAGCGCTAAAATCAAGCGCTGTAGCTCTGTGCTCGCAGCTACCGGAGGTAGCTGAAGGCTCAGGGCAGTGACCAGAGACCGTGACAAGCGGTCTCTGATCACGTGATCGCCGTGATACACTTTTTCACGGCCATCACAGAAAATGCCGGCAGCGGAGCTGCCCGAAATAAACTTTCTCCCTCCTCTCATGTAAGAGAGGAGGGAGAAAGTCTCCGGTGTAGCGATTGGGTCACCCAGCGCTTCTGGCCCTAAGCTGGATCCTCACCACGCACCCCCCCTTACCCTCCAGAAAGATGGCGGTGGCCCGGCGCATGCGCAGACTGAAATCCGTCCGCCACCGCTCACCGCTGCTCTCAAAAAGGTCTCTCTCTCCTCAGGAGAGAGAAGTTCAAATTATGCTCCGATCGGGTCCTCCAGCACCCCCGATTGGAGCAATATGGCCCCCAGATGTCATAAATAAAGTTATTAGGGCCCCCCCCCCCCAAATCTAATAATAATAACAATAAAAAAAAAGGCGCAGACATGCTCACCGGTTACTGTGCTGAAGATCTGCCTTCAGCACAGTAACCATTAGGGAACAATAATGATGGTCCTTGATCATGTGGTCTCCATGATAATCGGTGGGTGTCAGTCATTTGCCGTCAATTACTAGTCTATTAGGGACGGCCAGTTATTTTATTTTCTCTCTGAGCTTTACAGAAAAAAATATTTGGCGCAGAGATTGTTCAGTGCGGAGCAGGCATATCATTTTCTGTTTAGTTTGTGAGCTTTCCAGGGAGGGAGGGATCCCTTTGGGATGGGTCGTGGAGCAATTTTCTTTTTTTCCAGACATACATTAATTTTACCTTTTCTGGTTTGTTTCCTTAATTTTCCTAATTTAATTTTTTATGACTGTCCTGCCACACAAAGCTGTTAAATCCATTCACATTACTGTATCGTGATATTGGCATGATTTTTTTTATTTGCAGTATCTCTAATCATTGAGTTGTTCCTCACCAGTACACTAAGGGCTTTATTAAGAATTTTTTTTGGGGACACCTCACGTCTAGAAATAATGACATCATTTGGGGATTTAGGGCTCTTTCACACTTGCGTTTTTGTTTTCCGGCATAGAGTTCCGTCGTCGGGGCTCTATGCCGAAAAAATGCTGATCCGGATTATCCCAATGCATTCTGAATGGAGAGAAATCCGTTCAGGATGCATCAGGATGTCTTCAGTTCAGGACCGGAACGTTTTTTGGCCGGAGAAAATACTGCAGCATGCTGCGCTTTTTGCTCCGGCCAAAAATCCTGAACACTTGCCGCAAGGCCGGATCCGGAATTAATGCCCATTGAAAGGCATTAAGTCTGGATCCGGCCTTAAGCTAAACGTCGTTTCGACGCATCGCCCGATCCGACGTTTAGCTTTTTCTGAATGGTTACCATGGCAGCCAGGACGCTAAAGTCCTGGTTGCCATGAAAAAAGTGTAGTGGGGAGCAGTATACTTACAGTCCGTGTGGCTCCCGGGGCGCTCAAGAGTGACGTCAGGGCGCCCCATGCGCGTGGATCCAAGCGCATGGGGCGCTCTGACGTCATTCTGGAGCGCCCCGGGAGCCGCACGACGGTAGGTATCTGCTCCCCCGCTCCCCACTACTACTATGGCAACCAGGACTTTAATAGCGTCCTGGCTGCCATAGTAACGCTGAAAGCATTTTGAAGACTGATCAGTCTTCAAATGCTTTCAGGTCACTTGCGTTGTGACAGATCTGGCGGGCATTTCCGGCGACGGAAGTGCACGCCGGATCCTAACAATGCAAGTGTGAAAGAGGCCTTAGTGATCTATTACTGTTGCTACAGACGGTTCTGGACACTGTCCCTTTATATACTCTGTTGCTCTTTTTTTCCTGGACTTGTTGCCTTTCAATACAGTTCAGTTCTCTTCCTTTTTTTCAGTTTGGCGAGACACAGTCATATGTACACACAAATGCCTTTTTAGAAATCTGCCTCCCTTATAAGTGCTAAGCTTAACTTCTCAACTGTAAGGGATCTAGTTTTTTAAATTGGGTCATTTATAAGGGTTTTCTATAATTTTTCAGCTCAACGCCATTACATGTGTGCAATAGGGGCTAAATCATTTTCTTTATGTTTGGGCCCTGCCGTGTGAGAAGACATAAGATAAGGGCCACATCGGGGGTATTTCTGAAGACAGGAGAAACAGAGTGATACATTTTGGGGTGTACATCTTTATTTTAATGTGCTCTGTAGAAAAAAATCTGTCTTTAAATTGACACTTTTGTGTAAAAAATAATAAGAAATTTTTCTGCCTGCTTTGCATTAATGTCTGCAAAAAACTAGGGGGTCTAAATGCTCAGTACACTCCTAGATAAATACCTTAGAGGGTCTAGTTTTCAAAATGGGGTCCATTATGTGGGTTTTCTATTGTTTTGGCAGCTCAACTCCATTGCCAGTATCGATATCGGGACCGATACTGGACATTTGCAGAATACTTGTACTCGTGCAAATGTCCCCGATACCACTGCCGATACCTGCTGGCTGCTTGCAGCGGCGCTCTCAGCAGTTCGGGCGTGGGGGAAGGAATTCTGTGCCTCACATTGCCAGCACCCGACCTCTGAGAGGACGCAGTGATCTGCGCAATTCAGGTGTTCTTCAGTCTCTGCATTGGTGGTGCAGTGCGCCCTCAACTCTCCCTCCCCCCCCCATCATTGGTGGCAGTGGGCAGTGCGCCCCTTCCCCCCCCGCCATCATTGGTGGCAGCGGCAGTTCCGATCGGAGTCCCAGCAGTGTAATGCTGGGTCTCCGATCGGTTACCATGGCAGCCAGGACGCTACTGTCCTGGCTGCCATGGTCAGTTAGTAAGCAGCATTATACTTGTGTGTGCCGTGGCCGCTGGGCTCTCCTTCTGTCTTTGCGGCGCATTGCTAATGCTATAAGCATTAGCATATGCGCCGCACAGACCTATGAGAAGGAGCTCCCACGTAAGTATAATGCTGCTCACTAACTGACCATGGCAGCCAGGACAGTAGCGTCCTGGCTGCCATGGTAACCGATCGGAGACCCAGCATTACACTGCTGGGACTCCGATCGGAACTGCAGCTGCCACCAATGATGAAGGGGGAGGAGGGGTTCCCTGCGGCCACTGCCACCAATGATTTAATACCGGGGAGGGAAGGGAGAGCGCACTGCCCACTGCCACTAATAATGGTTGGGAGTAGGGGGATCCTGTGGCCACTGTCGCAAATGATTAATACTGGGGAGTGGGGTGGGGGTATCGGTGAGTACTTAAATAAAAGTATCGGTACTCGTACTAGTCTTAAAAAACAGGTATCAGGACATCCCTACTGAAAACCACTGGTGCTCCTTCATGTATGGGCCCTGCTGTTTCTCAAGACATAAGATTAGGGCCACAATGGGTATTTCTGAAGACAGGAGAAACGGGGTGATACATTTTGGGGTGTACATCTTCATTTTCATGTGCTCTTAAGGACCGGAGGTTTTTTATTTTTTGCAAAAACAAGTGTTTCCTGTCACAGAGGACAGGGCAGAGAAAGGTCTCCCTGTATGCAGGGAGATGAAGCTAGGAACCTTGTTGGATCTTTTTTCTTTTTTTTCTTTTTTTACCTGGAAAATCGTTGGCATCTGGCCATGGCGTCCCCCTGCCCTCCCGCAGTCCCAGTACTAACGCTGGGCAGGGGTGGTATGGAAAAACTCGCTCCGGTTTCACTGGGGCCTGCTCTCAGGTCGACAGCTCCCTCCTGGCCTACCGAGGCTTCAGCAGGGTTGCGCACCCGGCGCAGGCAGCGCATATGTGGTGACATCACGTCCGGCACTCCGGAGTGACGTAAGCGGCATGCGGCGTCCGGGCCCGGCTCAAAAACGAGGCCCCGACACACAATGGACGCTCCTGGCTGGAAAAGTCTGTGGGCCCCTCACCTGCCTCTCCTGCTGACCCATCGGGTGAGAAGGAGATTACGCTGCGATGTCTGGGACAGACGCGCGCTTTCCTAAGGAGACTAAACCACCACTGCTCCAAACCATGAGTTCCCCTCAGGGGGTGTATGTTATCATGGTCAGGGAGTCTGCTGATCTCCCTCCTGCAAAGGGGGGGGGGGGGCTAGTATCAGTATACCTGTCCATGAATTTCTTGCTGATATGATCGGTGTCCCCTCTCTTGAAAGAAACTCTTTACGTACTACTAATATATTGGGGAACTCGGGCTCCAGTATACACAGTGTACACCCCGACCCGCCACCCCCTCTTGCCTCCTCTAACCATCCCCTTATAACAACCTCTCCTCCTTTCAGGTGTCCAAGGCAACTCAAAAAAAGGTCAAGAAATCCCCCAGATGTATCTCGTATAATGGCAAACTTCCAGATAATTATCTCAAGAAGCTTCGCAAAAAATTGTATCTCAAATATTGTCCGTGACGAGGCTCCCTCTCTAAAAGAAGAACTTAGATCTATGATACAGGATGAAATTCGATCCTCTCTGGCCCATCTATCTGCTAATCCCGCTGATTTACCACAACCCAAAAGGAAGCGTGATAGGTCACCTTCCTCTTCTGACTTGGAGGCCATAGCAGACGAGAGCGTCCATTCGGCCAGGTCATGGGAAGAGGGGGGGATAGAATTTCTGATTCAGGCTCTGTGGACAGTGGCCGCAGATTCTATTTTTCCATGGAAGACATGTCCGACCTACTCAGGGCGGTCAGATCCACAATGGGGGTGGAGGAAGTACAACGCACACACTCCGTACAGGAAGAAATGTTTATGTATTTCCCATAAATAAGGGTACTTTCACACTAGCGTTTTGGATTCCATTTGTGAGATCTGTTTCAGGGCTCTCACAAACGGTCCAAAACGGATCAGTTAAGCCCCAA
The DNA here is from genome assembly GCA_033119425.1 of Bufotes viridis. NCBI lineage: Eukaryota > Metazoa > Chordata > Amphibia > Anura > Bufonidae > Bufotes > Bufotes viridis. The sequence continues at coordinate 10,583 of JAKVIS010001724.1, forward strand.
TGCATTCTGAATGGATAAGGATCCGTTCAGAATGCATCAGTTAGGCTCCATTCCGCTTCTATTCTGTTTTGGAGGTGGACACCAAAACGCAGCATGCAGCATTTTGGTGTCCGTCTGAAGAGGCGGAGCCTAACGGATCCATTTTGAATTACAATGTAAGTCAATGGGGACGGATCCGCAATATGGTGCATTTGAAAACGGATCCGTTCCCCATTGACTTTCAATGTAATTCAAAAAGGATCAGTCTAGACTTTGTCATTTTTCTTTAACTAATGCAAACGGATCCGTTCTGAACGGATACAAACGCTTAGATATAGGTGCGGATCCGTCTGTGCAAATAAACAGACGGATCCGCACCAACGCAAGTGTGAAAGTACCCTAAGAATATTAAGGACATGGTTTTGGAAGAATGGGCAGACCCTGAAAGACGTCTGGGAGTCTCCACTTCTTTTAAAAACAGGTTACTATTTGATCCTGAAGAATCCAAAATCTTTAACGAAATTCCCAAAATAGATGTTCAAGTTGCTAAAGTGAACAAAAAGACATCCCTCCCATTCGAAGATGCCTCCATCTATGCAGCTATGTTTAATATTAAGTCTAACATTGTGGCTATCTCCGTCGCTAGATCCATGTTCCTTTGGCTGGGAGAATTAGAAGACCACAAAAAAATAAAACTTCTAGAGAAGAGATCCTCAAATCCCTTCCTCTCTTAAAATCCGCCACTGCATTCCTGGTGTCGCCTCAGCTGAATCAGTCTGTTTCTCCACTAGAGATGCGGCACTCTAACTCAGCCAGACGAGCACTCTGGATGAAGTGCTGGTCCGGGGATAAAACTTCAAAACTAAAACTTTGCTCAATACCCTTTTCCGGGGAGTATGATTTCGGCCCAGTCCTGGAAAAGATTTTAGAAAAAGCTGCTGATAAAAAGAAGGGATTTCCGGAGGATCGTCCCTTCAGGCGCCGATTTCCCTTTCGCTCCTCCTCTGGTCAAGAGAAAAGCTACAGGGGAAAAGGGAAATAGGGGCGTTGGAGTTACCCCAAAGGTGGTAGAGGGAGGGTCAAATCCTCTTCCCACCAGAAACCATCCGACAAGCAATGATACCGGAGTTGGGGGAGAACTCTCAAGTTTCCTTGTGGAGTGGGAATCTATTTCCCAGAATCCCTGGGTTTCCAAAAAAATCAGAGCCGGTTATCAGATAGAGTGGTCTTCAAAACCCCCAAACAAATTTTCGCTAACACGTTTCCAACCCTACCTTTGGCAGGGGATGCAAGATCTTCTTCGGATGAATGTAGTCACCCCAGTTCCACTTCCAGAAAAGGGCCGGGGATACTATTGGACATTATTCCTAGTCAGTAAAAAAGAGGGTACATTTCAAACAATCATAAACCTGAAACCCTTAAACAAGTTTATTCTTCACCGAAAATTCAGAATGGAAACCCCTGCATCAACAATACCACTTCTAAACAAGGACGTCTTCATGTGCGAGACGCCTACTACCATATTCACGTTGACTCCCAGAGCTTTCTCCGGTTCGCAGTCCAGGATGTAACGGGCAAAATTCACCATTACCAATTCAAAGCTCTCCCCTTTGGGATTTCATCAGCACCAAGGATTTTTACCAAGGTAGTTGTAGAGATGGTTGCTTTCACCAGGAGAAAAGGTCTCATGGTGGTTCCATACTTGGACGACTTTCTCCTGATCAGTGAAGATTTCAATCAGACCAACTCTGATCTGGAATGCTTCGTCTCCATCCTAAACAACCTCTGGTTGTGTAAACGAAAAGTTTGTCTTCACCCCCTCAAGGAAGGTCCTGTTCATAGGCATGACCCTGGACTTCCAAAGGCAAGCGGTATTCTTACCTCAAGACAAGATCTTGACTCTCCAACAAAAAATCTGATCCTTTCAGAGGAAAAGCTCATGCTCAATGAGAGAAGCAATGAGTCTGCTAGGTCTGTTAACATCCTGTATCCCGGCAGTTCCCTGGTGCCAGATTCATTTCACACCTCTTCAATCTTGGATCTTGAGGGTCTGGAACAGACGTCAATCCTCCTTGGATCATCGAGTAATCCTCCCTGTTCGAGTTCTTCAGTCACTAAATTGGTGGAGGAACCAAGAGAACCTATCCAAGGGGATTCCCTGGCAGAGAACTCCCCAAATACAGATAGTAACCGATGCAAGTCTATCTTGCTGGGGCGCAATAGTAGGGGATCATCTTTTTCAGGGCACCTGGTCACAATCAGTAAAATCCCAGTCGTCAGACTTCAAGGAACTGAGGGAAGTCTGGGAGTCATTGAGAGCAGCAAAGGAAATCCTACAACATTATCATATAAGAGTGCTATCAGACAACACTACTGCCATCGCTTACCTCTCCCATCAAGGGGGAACGCGATCAACAACTCTTTATGCGCTGTCAACAAAAATGTTCTCATGGGCAGAGCCGAAAGTGGCCTCCATCTCTGCAATCCATCTGAAGGGAACACTGAACCTGGAAGCGGATTTCCTCAGCCGCCACAAGATCGATTATACAGAATGGTCTCTAAGCCCAGAGATTTTCAGGTTAGTGGTAGACAAATGGGGGATGCCCAAGGTAGACCTATTCGCCACCAGAGCAAACTCAAAGGTGGAGATATTCTGTTTCTTAAACCCCAGGGACAGACCTCACACCTTGGGTGGCTTCCCATCCGTTGGCATTGGAAACTATGCTTTATGCGTTCCTCCGCTTCCTTTAATTCCGAAGGTAATCCAGAAAATTTGCCAGGACAAGGGCACTGTGATCGTGATCTCTCCCCTATGGCCGAAAAGGAGTTGGTTCGCATCTCTTCAGCAATACTGCCCTCAGGATCCCTGGCCACTTCCAATACGGCGGGATCTACTCCACCAGGGTCCAGTTCTACACCCAAATCCACAGCTTTTGAAACTAGCAGCATGGATCCGGAGAGCCAGACGCTAAAACGGCAGGGCTTATCAGACAAGGTTATAACCACTTTGAAAGCCTCCAGGAAAAAAGTAACATCCGCAATTTATCTTAAAATCTGGAAGCGCCTCTGTTCCTGGAGTGGTGAAAAATCTCCACATCTGCATAGACCTAACATCCAAACAATCTTGGATTTCTTACAACAGGGTCTCGACCTGGGGCTTAGACCTTCTACCATGAAGGTTCAAATCTCAGCCCTTAGTTGTTTTTTCGATCAAGACATGGTTGGGCACCGTTGGATCAAAAGGTTTATTAGAGCAGCCACCAGACTCCTTCCAACAGTCACCTCCCGGGTCCCCTCATGGGATTTAAATACTGTGCTCACGGGTCTCACTTTATCACCCTTTGAGCCCATTGCCGACTGTTCACTAAAATTATTGTCCCTAAAAACCACCTTCCTAGTAGCTATAACCTCGGCCCGCAGATTAGGAGAGTTACAGGCTCTATCCGTTAGGGAACACTACCTCCGGGTACTGGACGATAGAATCATTCTCCGACTCGACCCAGGCTTTCTTCCAAAAGTCGTATCCAGTTTCCATCGGAGTCGAGAAATTACTCTGCCTTTCTTCTGCCAACATCCCTCTAATGACAGAGAGTCCTCCTTCCACTCTCTGGATGTTAGACGGGCAGTCCTAAGCTATATGTCTGCGACTAAAATGTTTAGGAAAGCCGACAATTTACTTGTACTGTTTGCAGGGAAGTATAAGGGTCAGAAAGCCTTCCGGTCTTCTATAGCAAGATGGATCAAGGAAACAATTTGCCTGTGTTACCAGATTCAAAATCTCCCTTGTCCAGTCATCATTAGGGCCCACTCAACTAGGGCCATGTCTTCCTCTCAGGCTGAGCGAGCTGGCGCCTCCCTGGAAGAAATATGTCGAGCTGCCACTTGGTCCAGCTTCCATACTTTTATAAAACATTACCGCCTAGACCTTTCCAGATACTCCGATCTGTCCTTTGGACTGAAAGTCCTCCGGGCCGTAGCCCCCCCTTAACTGCTATATTTTGTATGTCTCCATGGATGTCGTCGTGATGATGCTATGGAAAAACCGGAATTACTCTTATCTAGGGTTGTTTTGGTACCAAAATTTTGATCCGGTATTGATACCATAAAAAAGTATTGTGATACTCAATACCATTCGATACCACGCGAAAAAAATAAAATGCAAAAAAAAGGTGCGTGCATTCCGCATTTTATGGAACGTCCGGCCCATAATACAACAGTCCTATCCTATTTTTTGGGGGGGACGAGGCGACTAAAAGAAAATGGCGAAATGTGCAGCTTTTCTTTTATTTTATGGGCGTTCACCGCTTAAAAGAGGATTTTTTTTTAATAGTTTGGACTTTTGAGACGTAGCAATATGTAATATTTTATTTATTGTTTATATATGTTATATGTAAAATTGGGAAAGGGGGTGATTTATACTTAATAATTTGGTGTACTTTTTAACTTTTTTTTTTTTTTTTTACAGTTTATTTATTAACTTTTCCCCCAGTTAGGGGCTAGAACCTGGGATCTTTTCATCCTATTCACCCTGATAGAGCTCTATCAGGGTGAATAGGATCTCACACTCTTCCTGCTGCCCTGCACAGTGCACACGGCAGCAGGGAGCCGATCATGGCAGCCAAGACTTCAGTAGCGCCCTGGTTGCCATAGTAACTGATCGGAGCCCCAGCATTACACTGCTGGGGCGCCAATCACTACCACTGCCACCAATGAGGAGGAGGGGACCCTTTTTTTTTCAATGCAATAGCATTGGAATGTATGAAAAGACGTATATTTCCTATGAAGCCTATTACAAGGAATGCTCCATAGGAAATACTATAGAACAGCCTGGGTTTCATTCATAGAAACCCAGGCTACTACAGGCGTGCTCTGGCTCCTCCGATAGCCACATGGGAGAGCCGGAGCACAACCGAAAGTTTTACTTTCGATTTGAATCGCGCGCAGATGCCGTGGTCAGGATTGACCACGGCATCTGAGGGGTTAAATGTCCCCGATCGGCATTGCTGCCGGTTGCGGACTTCAGGCGCGGGTGTCTGCTACAAGAACCATGCGGACATCCACGGCTAAGGCGCCCGCATGAAGCAGGAGCGGGCACCATCTTTAAAGACCGGACACAGGGCGTACATGTAGGAGGAGAAGTGGGTGTTGGAGCCAGTAACATATCTGCTGGCGGAGACCCTGATGGACAAAGGGCCCGCAATCCTAGGCGTGGGTCTCCACAACATTCATCCACTGTGCGGTCAGGGAAATGTAGCGTCCCTGGCCGCCAGCACTTGTCCATGTGTCCGTGGACCTTCCCAGTAAGTGCTTTGGTCAGGGCACGGGTGATGTTCTAGGACACATGCTGGTGTAAGGAGGGCATAGCACACCATGAAAAATAGTGATGGCTGGGGACTGCGTACCGAGGGACGGCCACCATCAGGCTGCGGACGGCCTCAGTGTCCACAAGCCTAAATGGCAACATTTCATGGGCCAGTAACTTCGAAAGTTGCGCATTTAGTGCTATGGCCTGTGGGTGGGTCGGTGGCTATTTGCGCTTGCGTTTAAATGCCTGTGTTATCGACATTTGGACACTGTGCTGGGACAGCGAAGTGGATGTTGTTGCTGACGGTTCATGCGAAGGTCCAGGTGCAGGGCGAGGGGCATAAGGGCTTGCGCCTTCAACAAGGGATTGGCCGGCAGTGCGTAACTCAGGGGAAGAGGAGGCAGTGGTGTGACCTGCAGACCCAGATTGTGGACCCAGGCGTTTGGCCCACTTATTAGGGTGCTTTGCCTTAGATGCCATGTGGCGGATCATGCTGGTGAGGTTGCTAGTGTTCACACCCCGGCTGATTTTGGTACAGCACAGGTTGCAAACTACCACTCTTTTGTTGTCTGCGCTTTCCTCAAAAAAGTGCCATACTGTGGAACACCTACCCCATGGCAAGGTAGATTTAACATTGGGGGTGCTCGGTGTAACGGTTGCGGGTCTGTTTGGTGTTGGCCGACGTCTCCCTTTTGCAACCCCACTACCTCTTCAAGATTGTTGCGGTGCTGCGGATCCCTCCCTCTCTGTACTGCTGACAACTGTGTCTCATCATCATCCACCTCGTGAACGAATGATTGCCATTCACCACCGTCATCTTCCTGAGACTGTGAAGGCTTGGGAATCGGGCACACATCTCCAGTACCTCTTCAAGTTTGCTTACGAGAGAGCCAAACCAAGTACTGGCCATGAAAAGAGGTCATGTGAATATCCAAGTGTGGGATCACTTGTTTGGCCAGACATGGTGGGAGGAAGGAGGATCAGAGTGAGGATTCGGTTGACCAGACTTTTGGCTACAGAGACTGGTCTTGGTGCAAGAGAGGGTGGTGCTTAACAGACTGGAAGCATTCTCTTCAGCAATCTCAACCGACCACCAGTTCGCACTCGTCCGACTTGGACGGTGTTATCCTGCGCCGCCCAGCTAAGTTGGACATGAAGCTGGGTAAGGTGTTTTTTTTTTTTTCTGGTGCACTGGCAGCAGGCACAGTTTCATTGCGCTCAGGGCCATGGCCTCTGCTTGAACCATCAGCATCACTCCTGCTTCCTCGTCCCTTTGTGCTCGCATTTTTCATATTAATGGCTTTGTCTGTAGATGTGGCGCAGATTGTTTTACTGTCCGCTAAAGAGACAGTTTTCTGATGCAGGACAGTATTGGTTACAGAACACCACAGATTTTGAACACTACGCTAGACCCAGATTAATGGAAGCTGTAATATACACAATGTTTTCAGATTCAGTTCAGTATGGGGTACAAAAACCCTCAGATTTTGGACACTTTACTAGGCCAAAATTAATGGAAATTGTAATATACACACTTTTTTTCATGTTCAGTATGGGATACAAAAACCCACAGATTGTGGACAGTTGACTAGGCCCAGATTAATGGAAGTTGTAATATACACAGTGTTTTCAGATTCAGTTCAGTATTGGATACAAAAACCCACAGATTGTGGACAGTTGACTAGGCCCAGATTAATGGAAGTTGTAATATACACAGTGTTTTCAGATTCAGTTCAGTATTGGATACAAAAACCCACAGATTGTGGACAGTTGACTAGGCCCAGATTAATGGAAGTTGTAATATACACAGTGTTTTCAGATTCAGTTCAGTATGGGATACAAATATGTCCCAAATACAATGTATTCTCTGCTGGAATACTGTATAAGGTTGCAGCCTAAATGCACACGCAGATGTGCCCAAAACGTGTTAAATTTGCCCAAAATATAATTAAATCTCTGCTGGAGTAATGAATATAACGGTTGCGGATTGAACGCACACACAGATGTGCCCCAAACTAGTTAAATTTGTCCCAAATACAAATAATTCTATGCTGCAATACTGTATATATGGTTGCGGTCTAAAGTAGTGTAGTCCTTAAGCGGACTGTTTGGTCTTTCAATAGATTTTTTGGGGATAAATCTGTGAATTTCCAGCAAAAACGCAACTGTCCCTGCCTAAATGATCTGAGCGCGGGACATCGGCTCCTATATAAACTGGTATCATGTGTTCCGGCCAGCCAATCAGTGTGAGGCTAATAGCTAACATGGCTATGGCATTACACTGAAGGGAATTACTTATCTGAACATTGATTGGCTTCTTTGGAGGCGCCAAATGTGAGGGGAGGAGACTCGAGCAATGCGACGAGCACACGTGGTATTTGGCCGAGTACCGCCACATGCCGAGCATAGCAGTGCTGGAGCCGAACCGGTATATGGCCGAGCATGCTCGCTCATCACTATCTATAGCCTTTTAAATTTGGCCAAAGTTCCATGGATTTGGTTGGTGGCTCATAGACCTGATGAACACCTTTCAGTAACATGTTTTATTAGTGACACAAAGTGCGACTAAGCATGCTGTATGTAAAGTAGCATACTGATAAAGCTATTTAATTGTAAAATATTTTTTAAATGAAGGTCAAGAATCCAAACTTGGTGGCACTTCTGAGACGTAAAGTAAGGCTTGCTCAACCCTATGCTGGAGTTTTTCTCAAGAAAGATGACAAGTAAGTAAAGGTTTTCGCCTATAAGCACCAGTTTGTTAGAAAACCATTTTTCCCCATGTATTGATATGAGGCATTAAAAATCTTAGAATAGCTGCTAGTATTGTAGTAGAGTGCTAAAAGACAGTCATGCAAAATGTGTGCAGCCAGAACTTCAGTCTCGTTGTTTCATGTATTTTAAGCAATTGTCCAGCATTGGTATATGATCAGCGGTGGTCCAACATCTCACACCCCTGCCAATTTAGCTGTCCCTGAGTAGCTATGATGCTGGAAGTCGTCTGTGTAGAAACTGTGTAGTTGGATGGAGCTGGTTACTTCTGCCTTGCTCCCCATGGACTGAGATGTGTAATTCCAGCTCCGAAGCTACCCCTGAACAGCTGATCGCTGAAGTTGGGAGCTACACACCTGCATCGATCTGATATTGATGGTCTATCCTGTGGATAGGCCATCAACAGAAAAATCCCAGACAATCCCTTCAAGGTTATTATGACATCCCATTTGTGATATACCTTTAGCACAGGGCTTGACAAATTTCCTTGGAATCTAGGAGCCAGCTAAAAAAGTTAGGAGCCAGATAGAGCCGCGTTATAAAGCCCCCAGTAGAGGCCCCATAGTGCTCCCCCCCACCCCCCACTTCTCCATAGAGCCAACCAATGATGCATGCCAGTACATAGGGCCCCCATAGTGGTCCTTCCCCTCTTCTACATAGTGCCCCCCATAATGTGCCAGTATATAGGGCCCCCATAGTGCTTCCCCTCTTCAATTGGTTATATGACACGTCAGACGCTGCCAGCATCCAAGTGATCGCCCCTGGCGGCCGCCATAACATGTGGAAACCCTTACAAGGATTACAGGGTCCAGAGGGGAGGGCTGGTGGGTCCAGAGGGGAGGGCTGGTGGGTCCGGAGGAGAGGGCTGGTGGGTCCGGAGGAGAGGGCAGAGGGGTCCGAAGGGCATAAACACAGCGGGCACCATGACACTTTACTGAGCACCACAACCCCCAGCTGGCGCTCAGCCTCTGCAGTCCCCACATCACTACAACTCCTACCTACAACCCCCAGCTTCTTTCCCCCTCTTGTCATTCTCTATCCCCCTCTTGTCATTCTCTATCCCCCTCTTGTCATTCTCTATCCCCCTCTTGTCATTCTCTATCCCCCTCTTGTCATTCTCTATCCCCCTCTTGTCATTCTCTATCCCCCTCTTGTCATTCTCTATCTCCCTCTTGTCATTCACTCCCCCCCCCCCTGTCATTCTTTCTTCTCCGCTACCTCTAGTGTAGCGTGGCCGCGCTCTGTATGGTCCGCGGGTACAGGAGCTTTAGTTTCCTGTACCCGGGCGGACTGACAGGAAGTGCGCACTTCCTATCAGTCCGGCCGGGTACAGGAGACAGATGCTCCCTGTACCCGCGGACCATACAGGGATCGGCCACGCTACATGAGGGAGTGACAGGAGGGAGCGCTGAGCGCTTCCCTCCTGTCAGTCCTTCTCTTCATGCTGCGCCCGGGCGGTGCGCCTCATGGACGTAGCTAGCCCGAGTAGTGCTGCAGCCGCCTGAGGCCCTCTATAGAGCGCTCGGGCGGCTGCAGCATGAAGGGGCCGGCGCTCCTAGTCTGCCTATAGGACGCGTCGGCCCTGCGCCCTGGCACCTTAGAAAACGGGCTGACAAATACCCAGATTTGTCGAGCCCTGCTTTAGCATGTATGTTGGTTAGCACTAGGGTTACGTTTGGCGTGCTGCTTAACCTCCTCCTGTCCCTTGTCATTACTTTCTCAACCTCCTGCACTGATTGACAGGGTCAAGCATCCTTATGGTATGTTCATACGGCTAAAATCTGCTACTGAGACACTGTACCCCAATTGAGAATTTGTTTAAGGGATCTGCTTTGGTGGGTGCGTTGGCCTCCTGTGTGCTTACTAAATACAGCTCTGTACACCGTTTAGCGCCCGTGCTTGATATTGATTTTAGTCAGAATAATTTTTTATTGGTTTTTTCATTAATAGATGGGACTGAGTTGCAACTAGGCCATGTGACCGCTGTACGTGGATGTCACATAGCCTAGACAGTGAGAGGCCACATCACTTACTGAGCGCCTGGTCACTTCTAACAGCTGAGGATAATACTGTTAATAATGGAAATTGTTACCATCTGAACACATTTGTTTTTCTGTACTTCAGTAATGAATCTGATTCTGTTGGAAGCCTGGATGAAATTTACCACACAGGAACCTTTGTTCAAATCCATGAAATGCAGGACATGGACGACAAGCTGCGTATGATTGTCATGGGACACAGAAGGCATGTATTTTTAAGTTGGCAAATCATTTTGTAAATTATATTTGCAATGACTGACATTGATTCTCCACAGTTACTGCAGAACTTTTCTGATCCTCCTTGCTTATTATGTACATCACAGTCCCTGACACATGACATGATACCAGCATAGACCTTAACATCACGACAATGGGCCTCATGGTCATCTAACCTGAAAGTTACAAAAGATAAGGGACATAAAACTCAACATTTATTACTCTGATTCTACAGTTTTAGAAATATTCCATATGTGGTCCTAAGTTTCCACTTGACTCATGTACTGGCTTCATAAATGAGTTTTAAGGGTCTCCATTTTTTGCAATGTTTTGCACCCCACAAATTGCTCAGCAACATTCCATTTGTGGTCACAATTCCATTACATTTTGTCAGAAAGGAATTGGATGCTTTGTCGCATTTGCAGAGCCTATGAGGTACCATTACCGTGGAAACTCAGAAATAACCCCATTTTGGAAGCTACACCCCATAAGGAGTGTGTAGACAACTTTTATCACACAGGTGTTTAACCACCCCAGCCCCCCTAGCTTAAACCCCCTTAATGACCAGACCACTTTTTACAATTCTGCACTACACTACTTTCACCGTTTATTGCTCCGTCATACAACTTACCACCCAAATGAATTTTACCTCTTTTTCTTCTCACTAATAGAGCTTTCATATGGTGATATTTCATTGCTGCTGACATTTTTACTTTTTTTGCTATTAATCAAAAATGACCGAAATTTTTGCAAAAAAATCACATTTTTCACTTTCTGTTGTAAAATTGTTAAAAAAAAAAACACATTTCTATATACATTTTTCTATAAATTTATTGTTCTACATGTCTTTGATTAAAAAAATATCCAATAAGTGTATATTTTTTGGTTTGGGTAAAAGTTATAGCTTTTACAAACTATGGTGCAAAAAAGTGAATTTCCGCATTTTGAAGCAGCCCTGACTTTATGAGCACCTGTCATGTTTCTTCAGGTACTAGAATGTCAGGATAGTATAAATACCCCCAAATAACACCATTTTAGAAAGAAGACACCCTAAAGTATTCGCGGAGGGGCATGGTGAGTTCATGTATCATTTCATTTTTTTTCACAAGTTAGCGGAAAATGACACTGTCTGAGGAAAAAAAATAATAATAAAGTTTCCATTTCTGCTAACTTCTGGCAAAAGAAATAAAATCTCCCACGGACTCACTATGCCCCTCAGTGAATACCTTGGGGTGTCTACTTTCCGAAATGGGGTCATTTGTGGGTGTGTTTACCGTTCTGGCATTTTGGCGGGGCTAAATTGGGAGCAGCTTTGTAAAACCTAAAGGTACTCGCTGAATTTGGCTCTTTGCACCCAGGCTGCAAAAGTGTGGTATCGCCAGATGAGGAGAGTAAGGCATGGGGTGTATTTTACATATACCCATGCTGGGTAGAGAAATATCTCTGTAAACTGACAACTTTGTATAAAAAAATTAAAAAGTTGTCATTTACAGAGCTATTTCTCTCACCCAACATGGATATATATAAAAATACACCCCAAAACACATTGCCCTACTTCTCCTGAGTACGGCGATGCCACGTGTGTGACACTTTTTGCAGCCTGGGTGCGCCCAAATTCCAATGAGTACCTTTAGGATTTCACAGGGCATTTTTACGCATTTGGATTCCAGACTTCTTCTCACGCTTTAGGGCCTCTAAAATGCCAGGGCAGTATAAATACTTCACAAGTGACCTCATTTTGAAAGAAGACACTCTAAGGTATTCCGTGAGGGTATGGTGAGTTCATGTAAAATTTTATTTTTGTCACAAGTTAGTGGAATATGAGACTTTGTAAACAAAAATAAAAAATATATCAATTTCCGCTAACTTGTGCAAAAAATAAATAAAAATTCTGTGAACTCGCCATGCCCCTCACGGAATACCTTGAGGTGTCTTCTTTCCAAAATGGGGTCACTTGTGGGGTATTTGTACTGCCCTGGCATTTTAGGGTCCTAAAGCGTGAGAAGTCTGGAATTCAAATGCGTAAAGTGCCCTGTGAAATCCTAAAGGTACTCATTGAATTAGGGTCCCTTAGCATTTGCTGCAAAAGTGTCACTCATGTGGATCGCCTACAGGAGAAGTAGGGCAATGAGTTTTGGGGTGTATTTTTATATATACCCATACTTTGTGTAAGAAATATCTCTGTAAATGACAACTTTTAAAAAATTTTATACAAAGTTGTCAATTTACATTTTTACATATGTAAAAATACACCCCAAAACACATTGCCCTACTTCTCCTGAGTACGGCGATACCACATGTGTGACACTTTTTTGCAGCCAAGATGCGCAAAGGGGCCCAAATTCCCATGAGTACCTTTAGGATTTCACAGGGCATTTTACGCATTTGGATTCCAGACTTCTTCTCACGCTTTAGGACCCCTAAAATGCCAGGGCAGTATAAATACCCCACATGTGACCCCATTTTGGAAAGAAGACACCCCAAGGTATTCTGTGAGGGGCATGGCGAGTTCACAGAATTTTTTTTTTTTTGGCACAAGTTAGCGGGAATTTAAATATAAATATTTTTTTTTTTAGAAAGTCTCATATTCCACTAACTTGTGACAAAAAATAAAATTTTACATGAACTCACTATACCCCTCACGGAATACCTTGGGGTGTCTTCTTTCTAAAATGGGGTCACATGTGGGGTGTTTGTACTGCTCTGGCATTTTAGGGTCTCCGCAATCATTACACGTATGGTCAGCATTAGGAGTTTCTGCGATTCTCCTTATATTGAGCATACGGGTAATGAGATTTTTTTTTCCGTTCAGCCTCTGGGCTGAAAGAAAAAATGAACGGCACAGATTTCTTAATTCGCATCGATCAATGTGGATGAAAAAATCTCTGCCAAAATCCGTGACTGCGGTGGGCTGGGCGCTAACTACCTAACAAGTAGCTAACTAACTGGCGGTGATGAGGGACCCTTAGGCCCCATTCACACGTCTGCAATTCTGTTCCACATTTTGCGGAACGGAATTGCAGACCCATTCATTTCTATGGGGACAGACTTTGTCCCGCTCGGATCCGGAATTGCGGATCTGCACTTCCGGGTCCGCAAAAATATAGAACATGTCCTATTCTTGTCAACAATTGCGGTCATGAAAAGGCATTTTCTATATAGTTCTGGCAATGTGCGAATCCGCAAAATGCGGAAGGCACATTGCCGGTGTCCGTATTTTGCGGATCCCCGGATCCGCAAAACACATATGGACGTCTGAATGGAGCCTTACAGGGGGGTGATCAATGACATGGGGGTGACAGGAGGTGATTATGGGTTAATAAGGGGTTAATAAGTGACCGGGGAGTTGGGGGTTGGTGTGTGGTAATTGGTGCATCTTACATAGCTGCCCGTGTTCTCTGGTGGTCCCAAGCAAATGGGACCCCCAGAGCAGCGGGTAGCAGGCATATCAGACGCTGTTTACAAAACAGCGTCTGATATGCGATTTGGATGCGACTAACTGACATCTACAGCCTGCCAGCGCATGATCAGCGCTGGCAGGCTGTAGATTAAGTTCTTACCTGTCGGGCTGCAGTGAACGCGTGCGCGTTCACATGAAATCTCAGGTCTCGCGGATGACGCCGATAGGCGTGATCGAGACCTGAGAGAACCACCTCCCACACGCCTTTCGGCGTTGGCGTGACTGGAGGTGGTTAAAGCACATGTTCTTCAAATCCATTGTGGTGGTGTATAAAGCCAAAAATGTTAGAACTGTCCCAATATTTATGGACCCGATTGTACATAGACTGTAAACCATAGTGCTCCAAAAATTGCTTGATTAATCCATTCATATTTTTAGCAAAGCACCAACAGGTATAATCCACGAGCCAACGGCCAATGTTTCGGTCCATCCCAGACCTTGATCGTGGCCTAATCTCTAGTGTTGGAGAATGTGACAATGTTCTATTCACATTGTCACGTTCTTCTATACTAGAGATCAGACTCATTCTTCATGTGGCTTTACAACAGTTTCCACTGAAATTTTCAACAGGATGCAGCCACTTAAGTAATGTCCTATTAGATATTACTGTGTAGTAAAAACTATTTTAAAACTTTACAGTTAGTATACTATATTAGTTAGTATATCGATACTATACCGTTTCAGTATTAAAGTGCCCCACTGTTCTCATGTTCCACATCTGCTTGATAATTTTTTTTCAGAGTATTCTTTATGAAGATTCATGAATGCATATTGTGATGTCAAATACTACACAATTAAATATTCCAAAAACTAAAAATTTTCCGTAAAAAGTATATTTACCTTTTGTACCATTTATAGGATCCATATCAATAAACAACTTGATGTTGAAGCTGAGGAGTTCAAAACTGAAGAGAAAGTAGAAGGGAAAAAAAGAAGAAGAAACTCAGTTGGCAGACATGTTATTGAGAAGGAAAATAGCGAGCAAGTTGTTCTTGATCCAAAAATGGTACCTGAAGTTCTTATGGTCGAAGTGGACAATGTAGCTCATGAGGAGTTCAAGATCACTGAGGAAGTCAAAGTAAGAACACGTGCAGTTGTCTCTTGTTTTCTCAGGCTGCTTTTGTGACTGTTTGTTTCACCACTTAGGCTACCTTCACACTAGTGTTTTTGCTGCGATTTGCTCTCTGGTATGAGAATGGAACGGAATGCATTTTGGAGCGTTCTGTTCAGTTATGTTTTGTCCCCATTGACAATGAATGGGGACAAAAGAAGCGTTTTTTTCCGCTATTGTGACCCTATGACAGATCTCAATACCAGAAAATATTAACTCTAGTGTGAAAGTAGCCTTATAAGTCTTATAAAATATTTTCCCTGCATTTTTTTTTTTTTTTTTTTTTTTTTTTTAACTACTTTAGGCTCTTACTGCTGAAATTGTGAAGACCATTCGGGACATTATTGCTCTGAATCCTCTGTACCGGTATGTGGAAGATCACTTGTAAAGGAGGTAAAAAACTTGTGACTTATTATTTAGTTAAAGTTTTATTTCTTTTGTGTTTTAAGAGAGTCTGTAATGCAGATGATGCAGGCTGGACAAAGAGTGGTAGACAATCCAATTTATTTGAGTGATATGGGTGCTGCTCTGACAGGTGCGGATTCCCAGGAACTCCAGGATGTCTTAGAAGAAACTAATGTAAGTGTTGCTGCAATGTTTCTTTCAGTCTGATATCCAAACCAATTGGACCACTCACAGCCAGTAGTTTACCTTAATGCATTGTAGTTGGCGACAAAACTCATGTCCATATAATCCATAGAAAGTGCAACAGGATGCTTCCAAATATTGCTTCACTTCTTTATTAACCCTTGATAACATCTGTCTTGCATGTATGACAGATGTCATCTCTTTAAAGTGGAGCGTGCACCGTGGGGCAAATGTGACCACAGCATCTGAAGTGGCTTTCCCTCTCGGAGATCAGGGAAGCTGTTTCTTAGTGGTGATTGGCCACAGCCTATGCAAAGTTACCAGGCCTGTCCAGGTATATTCCCATGTAGGGCTGCAGGTTGCAGCACTTCATTGAAATATACTAAATTCCCCACACTAATATATTAAACACTATTAGTGTGTGGGAATGGCAGTTCTGACTTCTGATGCATGCACATTCAGGAGTCCTAGGGAGCTAAAAACAAGTTTAAAAATATTGTTTTTAAAAATATAAAAAACTGAAATCCTCCCCCCCCTTTCTCCAAAATAAATAAAAAACATATGTATTGCTGCATCCCAAAAATTTCCAGACCGTTTAACCCCTTAAGGACACGGCCCTATTTCACCTTAAGGACCAGGCCATTTTTTCAAAATCTGACTAGTGTCACTTTATGTGGTGATAACTTTAAAACGCTTTACTTATCCAAGCCATTCTGAGATTGTTTTTTCATCACATATTGTACTTTATGACAGTGGTAAAATAAAGTCGAAAAATTTCATTTATATTTATAAAAAAACAAATTTACTCAAAATTTTGAAAATTTGCAATTTTCCAAGTTTCAATTTCTCTACTTCTAGAATACATAGTAATACTGCCAAAAAAGTTATTGATTTACATTCCCATATGTCTACTTCATGTATCGATCATTTTGGGAATGCTATTTCATTTTTTGGGGACGTTACAAGGCTTAGAAGTTTAGAAGCAAATCTTGACATTTTTCTGAAATTTTCAAAACCCACTTTTTAGGGACCAGTTCAGGTCTGAAGTCACTTTTGCGAGGCTTACATAATAGAAACCACCCAAAAATGACCCCATTCTAGAAACTAAACCCCTGAAGGTACTCAAAACTGATTTTATAAACGTCATTAACCCTTTAGGTTTTCCACAAGAGTTAATGGCAAATGGAGATAAAATTTCAGAATTTCGATTTTTTGGAAAATTTTCCATTTTTTCCAGTAACAAAGCAAGGGTTAACAGCCAAATAAAACTCAATATTTATTGCCCCGATTCTGTAGTTTTCAGAAACACCCCATATGTGGGCGTAAACTGCTGTATGGCCAAACGGCAGGGAGCAGAAGGAAAGGAACGCCATATGGGTTTTGGAAGGCAGATTTTGCTGGACTGGATTTTTGACACCATGTCCCATGTGAAGCCCCTGATGCACCCCTAGAATAGAAACTCCATAAAAGTGACTACATCTAAGAAACTACACCCCTCAATGTATTCAAAACTAGTTTTACAAACTTTGTTAACCCTTTAGGTGTTCCACAAGAGTTATTGGCAAATGGAGATGAAATTTCAGAATTTCAATTTTTGTTACCTTGCCTCAAAAAAGTGTAATATAGAGCAACCAAAAATCGTATTTACCCTAAAATAGTACCAACAAAACTGACACCTTATCCCGTAGTTTCCAAAATGGGGTCACTTTTTGGAGTTTCTACTGTGGGGTGCATCGGGGGGCTTCAATCGGGACATGGTGTCAAAAACAGTCCAGCAAAATCCGCCTTCCAAAACCATATAGCGTTCCCTTCCTTCTACGCCCTGCCGTTTGGCCATACAGCAGTTTACGACCACATATGGGGTGTTTGTGCAAACTAGAGAATCAGTGCAATAAATAATGAGTTTTGTTTGGCTGTTAACCCTTGCTTTGTTACTGGAAAAATGGATTAAAATGGATAATTTGCAAAAAAATAGCTGTTTTGGGACAGTTTTGTATTTTTTGTTATTTACATCGTTGAACTGACAGGTTAGATTGTGTGCTATTTCTATAGAGCCGGTTGTTACTGACGCGACAATACCAAATATGACTACTTTTTTGGGTTTTTTGTTTCAGTTTTACATACCGTATTTTTCGCCATATAAGACGCACTGGCTGATAAGACGCACCTAGGTTTTTAGGGAGGAAAATAAGAAAAAAAATATTTTTGGTGGGTCTGGAACTAATGGTGGTTTGTGGATGGCACTGTTAATAGGGGGATCTGTGGATGGCACTGTTAATGGGGTGATCTGTGGATGGCACTGTTAATGGAGGGATCTGTGGATGGCATTGTTAATGGGGGGATCTTTAGATGGCACTGTTAATGGGGGCCCATCTGTGGATGGCACTGTTAATGGGGGCCCATCTGTGGATGGCACTGTTAATGGGGGATCTGTGGATGGCACTGTTACAAATGTGTCATCCACAGACCCCCATCCCATAACAGTGCCATCCACAGACCCCCCCTAGCAGCTCCAATGCTGTACCATAAAATATAAATATCCTCCAGCAGCAATAACTTGAAGATCACCATTAATGGACTGTAACACAGATCTTCAATACCTCTTTACAATACGGGCAGGCCGGCCGGCCGGGCGGAAGCGTGACTTCCGATGGCACATGCCTGCGCCTGCTTCATTCATAAAGCAGGCGCAGGCATGTGACGTCAGAGAGTCACGCTCCGCCCGCCCGCCCGGCCTGCCCGCATTGTAAAGGAGGTATTGGGGTCTGTGTTACAGTACATTAATAAGGGTGATCTTTAAGTTTCTTTGTACTTGGAGATATTTTATAATTTTATAGTACAACACTGTGAGCGGCGGGCCGGACCGTCCCCGCTGCAATTGCCGGCCCCCAGCTCCTCCTCCCTGTCACTCCTCGCTCATACATCGCAGCCTGCGATGTAAAAAACAGCATTCGCGCATAAGACGTAGGGACATTTTTCCCCATTTTGGGAAAAAGTGCGTCTTATACGGCTGAAAAATACGGTAATAAAGCATTTTTGAAAAAATGATTTTTTTGTGTCTCTACATTCTGAAAGCCATAGTTTTTTTTTTTTGGCGATTGTCCTATGTAGCGGCTCATTTTTTATGGGATGAGATGGCGGTTTGAATGGTACTATCTTGAGGTGCATATGACTTTTTGATCACTTGCTATTACACTTTTTGTGATGTAAGGTGACAAAAATTACTTTTTTACAACGTTTTATTTTTATGTTTACTAGGTTCATCTGAGGGGTTAGGTCATGTTATATTTTTATAGAGCAGGTCGCTACTAACGACGACGATACCCAATATGTATACTTTTTTTTATTTATTTTGGTTTTACACAATAATATCCTCTTTGAAACAAAAAAACATGTTTTAGTGTCTCCATAGTCTGAGAGCCATATTTTTTCTAGTTTTTAGGCGATTGTCTCAGGTTGGGTATAATTTTTATGGATGAGGTGGACGTGTTAGATTGGCACTATTTGGGGGTCATATGACTTTTGATCGCTTTGTATTACACTTTTAGTGATGTAAGTTGCCCAAAAATGACTTATTTACACCATTTTTTTTTTATGTATGCTTCACCTGAGGGGTTCAGTCATGTGATATTTTTATAGAGCTGTTTTTTACGGACGCGCGATACCTAGCAATACGTAACTGAACGAAGCATACTG
>JAKVIS010001725.1:0-29400 GCA_033119425.1 Bufotes viridis
ACTCTGTCAACGGTTATTCTAAGCTGATCATACCTGCACTCGTCAGATCGCAGAAGGTAAACAGCTTAAGGCTGGGCAAGTACCAGCTTGGGAGACTGGTTGGGAATCCCTGGTTCCGTTGACTTTTTCCCAAGTTAAGGGTACAAATGATTTCCATCAAAAGAGGACAATGGCTTGCAGAAAGCTCTGTCAACGGTTATTCTAAGTTGATCATACCTGCACTCGTCAGATCGCAGAAGGTAAACAGCTTAAGGCTGGGCAAGTACCAGCTTGGGAGACTGGTTGGGAATCCCTGGTTCCGTTGACTTTTTCCCAAGTTAAGGGTACAAATGATTTCCATCAAAAGAGGACAATGGCTTGCAGCAGACTCTGTCAACGGTTATTCTAAGCTGATCATACCTGCACTCGTCAGATCGCAGAAGGTAAACAGCTTAAGGCTGGGCAAGTACCAGCTTGGGAGACTGGTTGGGAATCCCTGGTTCCGTTGACTTTTTCCCAAGTTAAGGGTACAAATGATTTCCATCAAAAGAGGACAATGGCTTGCAGCAGACTCTGTCAACGGTTATTCTAAGCTGATCATACCTGCACTCGTCAGATTGCAGAAGGTAAACAGCTTAAGGCTGGGCAAGTACCAGCTTTGGAGACTGGTTGGGAATCGATGGTTCTGTTGACTTTTTCCAAAAGTTAAGTTAACTAATGATTTCCATCAAAAAGGACAATGGCTTGCATCAGAGCTCTGTCAATGGTTATTCTAAGCTGATCATACCTGCACTCGTCAGATCGCAGAAGGTAAACAGCTTAAGGCTGGGCAAGTACCAGCTTGGGAGACTGGTTGGGAATCCTGGTTCCGTTGACTTTTTCCCAAGTTAAGGGTACAAATGATTTCCATCAAAAGAGGACAATGGCTTGCAGCAGACTCTGTCAACGGTTATTCTAAGCTGATCATACCTGCACTCGTCAGATCGCAGAAGGTAAACAGCTTAAGGCTGGGCAAGTACCAGCTTGGGAGACTGGTTGGGAATCCCTGGTTCTGTTGACTTTTTCCCAAAGTTAAGTTAACAAATGATTTCCATCAAAAGAGGACAATGGCTTGCAGCAGACTCTGTCAACGGTTATTCTAAGCTGATCATACCTGCACTCGTCAGATCGCAGAAGGTAAACAGCTTAAGGCTGGGCAAGTACCAGCTTGGGAGACTGGTTGGGAATCCCTGGTTCCGTTGACTTTTTTCCCAAGTTAAGGGTACAAATGATTTCCATCAAAAGAGGACAATGGCTTGCAGCAGACTCTGTCAACGGTTATTCTAAGCTGATCATACCTGCACTCGTCAGATCGCAGAAGGTAAACAGCTTAAGGCTGGGCAAGTACCAGCTTGGAAGACTGGTTGGGAATCCCTGGTTCCGTTGACTTTTTCCCAAGTTAAGGGTACAAATGATTTCCATCAAAAGAGGACAATGGCTTGCAGCAGACTCTGTCAACGGTTATTCTAAGCTGATCATACCTGCACTTGTCAGATCGCAGAAGTTAAACAGCTTAAGGCTGGGCAAGTACCAGCTTGGGAGACTGGTTGGGAATCCCTGGTTCCGTTGACTTTTTCCCAAGTTAAGGGTACAAATGATTTCCATCAAAAGAGGACAATGGCTTGCAGCAGACTCTGTCAACGGTTATTTTAAGTTGATCCTACCTGCACTCGTCAGATCGCAGAAGGTAAACAGCTTAAGGCTGGGCAAGTACCAGTTTTGGAGACTGGTTGGGAATCAATGGTTCTGTTGACTTTTTTCAAAAGTTAAGTTAACTAATGATTTCCATCAAAGAAGGACAATGGCTTGCATCAGACTCTGTCAACGGTTATTCTAAGCTGATCATACCTGCACTCGTCAGATCGCAGAAGGTAAACAGCTTAAGGCTAGGTAAGTACTAGCTTGGGAGACTGGTTGGGAATCCCTGGTTCTGTAGACTTTTTTCCCAAGTTAAGGGTACAAATGATTTCCATCAAAAGAGGACAATGGCTTGCAGCAGACTCTGTCAAGGGTTATTCTAAGCTGATCATACCTGCACTCGTCAGAACGCAGAAGGTAAACAGCTTAAGGCTGGGCAAGTACCAGCTTGGGAGACTGTTTGGGAATACCTGGTTCCGTTGACTTTTTTCCAAAGTTAAGGGTACAAAAGATTTCCATCAAAAGAGGACAATTGCTTGCAGCAACCTCTGTCAACGGTTATTCAAAGCTGATCATACCTGCACTCGTCAGATCGCAGAATGTAAACAGCTTAAGGTTGGGCAAGTACCAGCTTGGGAGACTGGTTGGGAATCCCTGGTTCCGTTGACTTTTTTCCCAAGTTAAGGGTACAAATGATTTCCATCAAAAGAGGACAATGGCTTGCAGCAGACCCTGTCAACGGTTATTCTAAGCTGATCATACCTGCACTCGTCAGATCGCAGAAGGTAAACAGCTTAAGGCTGGTCAAGTACCAGCTTGGGAGACTGGTTGGGAATCCCTGGTTTCGCTGATTTTTTTACCAAGTTAAGGGTACAAATGATTTCCATCAAAAGAGGACAATGGCTTGCAGCCGACTCTGTCAAAGGTTATTCTAAGCTGATCATTCCTGCACTCGTCAGATCGCAGAAGGTAAACAGCTTAAGGCTGGGCAAGTACCAGCTTTGGAGACTGGTTGGGAATCGATGGTTCTGTTGACTTTTTTCAAAAGTTAACTAATGATTTCCATCAAAAAATGTCAATGGCTTGCATCAGACTCTGTCAATGGTTGTTCTAAGCTGATCATACCTGCACTCATCAGATCGCAGAAGGTAAACAGCTTAAGGCTGGGCAAGTACCAGGTTGGGAATCCCTGGTTCCGTTAACTTTTTTCCCAAGTTAAGGGTACAAATGATTTCCATCAAAAGAGGACAATGGCTTGCAACAGACTCTGTCAACGGTTATTCTAAGCTGATCATACCTGCACTCGTCAGATCGCAGAAGGTAAACAGCTTAAGGCTGGGCAAGTACCAGCTTGGGAGACTGTTTGGGAATCCCTGGTTCCATTGACTTTTTTCCCAAGTTAAGGGTACAAATGATTTCCATCAAAAGAGGACAATGGCTTGCATCAGACTCTGTCAACGGTTATTCTAAGCTGATCATACCTGCTCTCGTCAGATCGCAGAAGTTAAACAGCTTAAGGCTGGGCAAGTACCAGCTTGGGAGAATGGTTGGGAATCCCTGGTTCTGTTAACTTTTTTCCCAAGTTAAGGGTACAAATGATTTCCATCAAAAGAGGAAAATTGCTTGCGGAAAGCTCTGTCAATGGTTATTCTAAGCTGATCATACCTGCACTCATCAGATCGCAGAAGGTAAACAGCTTAAGGCTGGGCAAGTACCAGCTTGGGAGACTGGTTGGGAATCCCTGGTTCCGTTGACTTTTTTCCCAAGTTAAGGGTACAAATGATTTCCATCAAAAGAGGACAATGGTTTGCAAAAATCTTTGTCAATGATTATTCTAAGCTGATCATACCTGCACTCGTCAGATCGCAGAAGGTAAACAGCTTAAGGCTGGGCAAGTACCAGCTTGGGAGACTGGTTGGGAATCCCTGGTTCCATTAACTTTTTTCCCAAGTTAAGGGTACAAACGATTTCCATCAAAAGAGGACAATGGCTTGCAGCAGACTCTGTCAACGGTTATTCTAAGTTGATCATACCTGCACTCGTCAGATCGCAGAAGGTAAACAGCTTAAGGCTGGGCAAGTACCAGCATGGGAGACTGGTTGGGAATCCCTGGTTCTGTTGACTTTTTCCCCAAGTTAAGGGTACAAATGATTTCCATCAAAAGAGGACAATGGTTTGCAAAATGCTCTGTCAACGGTTATTCTAAGCTGATCATACCTGCACTCGTCAGATCGCAGAAGGTAAACAGCTTAAGGCTGGGCAAGTACCAGCTTGGGAGACTGGTTGGGAATCCCTGGTTCCATTGACTTTTTTCAAAAGTTAAGTTGACTAATGATTTCCATCAAAAAAGGACAATGGCTTGCGTAAGACTCTGTCAACGGTTATTCTAAGCTTATCAAACCTGCACTCGTCAGACCACAGAAAGTAAACAGCTTAAGGCTGGGCAAGTACGAGCTTGGGAGACTGGTTGGGAATCCCTGGTTCCATTGACTTTTTTCCCAAGTTAAGGGTACAAAAGATTTCCATCAAAAGAGGACAATTGCTTGCGCAAACCTCTGTCAACGGTTATTCTAAGCTGATCATACCTGCACTCGTCAGATCGCAGAATGTAAACAGCTTAAGGCTGGGCAAGTACCAGCTTGGGAGACTGGTTGGGAATCCCTGGTTCCGTTGACTTTTTTCCCAAGTTAAGGGTACAAATGATTTCCATCAAAAGAGGACAATGGCTTGCAGCAGACCCTGTCAACGGTTATTCTAAGCTGATCATACCTGCACTCGTCAGATCGCAGAAGGTAAACAGCTTAAGGCTGGTCAATTACCAGCTTGGGAGACTGGTTAGGAATCCCTGTTTTTGCTGATCTTTTTTCCCAAGTTAAGGGTACAAATGATTTCCATCAAAAAAAGGACAATGGCTTGCAGCAGACTCTGTCAAGGGTTATTCTAAGCTGATCATACCTGCACTCGTCAGATCGCAGAAGGTAAACAGCTTAAGGCTGGGCAAGTACCAGCTTTGGAGACTGGTTGGGAATCGATGGTTCTGTTGACTTTTTTCAAAAGTTAACTAATGATTTCCATCAAAAAAGGACAATGGCTTGCATCAGACTCTGTCAATGGTTATTCTAAGCTGATCATACCTGCACTCATCAGATCGCAGAAGGTAAACAGCTTAAGGTTGGCCAAGTACAAGCTTGGGAGACTGGTTGGGAATCCCTGGTTCCGTTGACTTTTTTCAAAAGTTAAGTTGACTAATGATTTCCATCAAAAAAGGACAATGGCTTGCGTAAGACTCTGTCAATGGTTATTCTAAGCTGATCAAACCTGCACTCGTCAGACCGCAGAAGGTAAACAGCTAAAGGCTGGGCAAGTACCAGCTTGGGAGACTGGTTGGGAATCCCTGGTTTTGCTGACTTTTTTCCCAAGTTAAGGGTACAAATGATTTCCATCAAAAGAGGACAATGGCTTGCAGCAGACTCTGTCAACGGTTATTCTAACCTGATCATACCTGCACTCGTCAGATCGCAGAAGGTAAACAGCTTAAGGCTGGGCAAGTACCAGCTTGGGAGACTGGTTGGGAATCCCTGGTTCCATTGACTTTTTTCCCAAGTTAAGGGTACAAATGATTTCCATCAAAAGAGTACAATGGCTTGCAGCAGACTCTGTCAACGGTTATTCTAAGCTGATCATACCTGCACTCGTCAGATCGCAGAAGTTAAACAGCATAAGGCTGGGCAAGTAACAGCTTGAGAGACTGGTTGTGAATCCCTGGTTCCGTTAACTTTTTTCCCAAGTTAAGGGTACAAATAATTTCCATCAAAAGAGGACAATGGCTTGAATCAGACTCCGTCAACGGTTATTCTAAGCTGATCATACCTGCACTCGTCAGATCGCAGAAGGTAAACAGCTTAAGGCTGGGCAAGTACCAGCTTGGGAGACTGTTTGGGAATCCCTGGTTCCGTTGACTTTTTCCCAAGTTAAGGGTACAAATGATTTCCATCAAAAGAGGACAATGGCTTGCATCAGACTCTGTCAACGGTTATTCTAAGCTGATCATACCTGCACTCGTCAGATCGCAGAAGTTAAACAGCTTAAGGCTGCGCAAGTACCAGCTTGGGAGAATTGTTGGGAATCCCTGGTTCCGTTAACTTTTTCCCAAGTTAAGGGTACAAATGATTTCCATCAAAAGAGGACAATTGATTGCAGAAAGCTCTGTCAACGGTTATTCTAAGCTGATCATACCTGCACTCATCAGATCGCAGAAGGTAAACAGCTTAAGGCTGGGCAAGTACCAGCTTGGGAGACTGGTTGGGAATCCCTGGTTCCGTAGACTTTTTTCCCAAGTTAAGGGTACAAATGATTTCCATCAAAAGAGGACAATTGCTTGCATCAGACTCCGTCAATGGTTATTCTAAGCTGATCATACCTGCACTCGTCAGATCGCAGAAGGTAAACAGCTTAAGGCTGGGCAAGTACTAGCTTGGGAGACTGGTTGGGAATCCCTGGTTCCGTAGACTTTTTTCCCAAGTTAAGGGTACAAATGATTTCCATCAAAAGAGGACAATGGCTTGCAGCAGACTGTCAAGGGTTATTCTAAGCTGATCATACCTGCACTCGTCAGATCGCAGAAGGCAAACAGCTTAAGGCTGGGCAAGTACTAGCTTGGGAGACTGGTTGGGAATCCCTGGTTCCGTAGACTTTTTTCCCAAGTTAAGGGTACAAATGATTTCCATCAAAAGAGGACAATGGCGTGCACCAGACTCTGTCAAGGGTTATTCTAAGCTGATCATACCTGCTCTCATCAGGTCGCAGAAGGTAAACAGCTTAAGACTGGGCATGTACCACCTTGGGAGACTGGTTGGGAATCCCTGGTTCCGTTAACTTTTTTCCCAAGTTAAGTGTACAAATGATTTCCATCAAAAGAGGACAATGGCTTGCAGCAGACCCTGTCAACAGTTATTCTAAGCTGATCATACCTGCACTCGTCAGATCGCAGAAGGTAAACAGCTTAAGGCTGGGGGGGGTACCAGCTTGGGAGACTGGTTGGGAATCCCTGGTACCGTTAACTTTTTTCCCAAGTTAAGGGTACAAATGATTTCCATCAAAAGAGGACAATGGCTTGCAGCAGTCTCTGTCAATGGTTATTCTAAGCTGATCATACCTGCACTCGTCAGATCACAGAAGGTAAACAGCTTAAGGCTGGGCAAGTACGAGCTTGGGAGACTGGTTGGGAATCCCTGGTTCCGTTGACTTTTTTCCCAAGTTAAGGGTACAAATGATTTCCATCAAAAGAGGACAATTGCTTGCAGAAAGCTCTGTCAACGGTTATTCTAAGCTGATCATACCTGCACTCGTCAGATCGCAGAAGGTAAACAGCTTGGGAGACTGGTTGGGAATCCCTGGTTCCGTTGACTTTTTTCCCAAGTTAAGGGTACAAATGATTTCCATCAAAAGAGGACAATTGCTTGCAGATAGCTCTGTCAACGGTTATTCTAAGCTGATCATACCTGCACTCGTCAGATCGCAGAAGGTAAACAGCTTAAGGCTGGGCAAGTACCAGCTTGGGAGACTAGTTGGGAATCCCTGGTTCCGTTAACTTTTTTCCCAAGTTAAGGGTACAAATGATTTCCATCAAAAGAGGACAATGGCTTGCAACAGACTCTGTCAACGGTTATTCTAAGCTGATCATACCTGCACTCGTCAGATCGCAGAAGGTAAACAGCTTAAGGCTGGGCAAGTACTTGCTTGGGAGACTGGTTGGGAATCCCTGGTTCCGTTGACTTTTTTCCCAAGTTAAGGGTACAAATGATTTCCATCAAAAGAGGACAATGGCTTGCAGCAGACCCTGTCAACGGTTATTCTAAGCTGATCATACCTGCACTAGTCAGATCGCAGAAGGTAAACAGCTTAAGGCTGGGCAAGTACCAGCTTGGGAGACTTGTTGGGAATCCCTGGTTCCGTTGACTTTTTTCCCAAGTTAAGGGTACAAATGATTTCCATCAAAAGAGGACAATTGCTTGCAGAACGCTCTGTCAACGGTTATTCTAAGCTGATCATACCTGCTCTCATCAGGTCGCAGAAGGTAAACAGCTTAAGGCTGGGCATGTACCAGCTTGGGAGACTGTTTGGGAATCCCTGGTTACGTTGACTTTTTTCCCAAGTTAAGGGTACAAATGATTTCCATCAAAAGAGGACAATTGCTTGCAGAAAGCTCTGTCAACGGTTATTCTAAGTTGATCATACCTGCACTCATCAGATCGCAGAAGGTAAACAGCTTAAGGCTTGGTAAGTACCCGCTTGGGAGACTGGTTGGGAATCCTTGGTTCCGTTGACTTTTTTCCCAAGTTAAGGGTACAAATGATTTCCATCAAAAGAGGACAATGGCTTGCAGAAAGCTCTGTCAACGGTTATTCTAAGCTGATCACACCTGCACTCATCAGATCGCAGAAGGTAAACAGCTTAAGGCTGGGCAAGTACCAGCTTGGGAGACTGGTTGGGAATCCCTGGTTCCGTTGATTTTTTTCCCAAGTTAAGGGTACAAATGATTTCCATCAAAAGAGGACAATGGCTTGCAGCAGACCCTGTCAACAGTTATTCTAAGCTGATCATACCTGCACTCGTCAGATCGCAGAAGGTAAACAGCTTAAGGCTGGGGGGGTACCAGCTTGGGAGACTGGTTGGGAATCCCTGGTACCGTTAACTTTTTTCCCAAGTTAAGGGTACAAATGATTTCCATCAAAAGAGGACAATGGCTTGCAGCAGTCTCTGTCAATGGTTATTCTAAGCTGATCATACCTGCACTTGTCAGATCACAGAAGCAAAACAGCTTAAGGCTGGGCAAGTACCAGCTTGGGAGACTGGTTGGGAATCCCTGGTTCCGTTGACTTTTTTCCCAAGTTAAGGGTACAAATGATTTCCATCAAAATCGGACAATTGCTTGCAGAAAGCTCTGTCAACGGTTATTCTAAGCTGATCATACCTGCACTCGTCAGATCGCAGAAGGTAAACAGCTTGGGAGACTGGTTGGGAATCCCTGGTTCCGTTGACTTTTTTCTCAAGTTAAGGGTACAAATGATTTCCATCAAAAGAGGACAATTGCTTGCAGAAAGCTCTGTCAACGGTTATTCTAAGCTGATCATACCTGCACTCGTCAGATCGCAGAAGGTAAACAGCTTAAGGCTGGGCAAGTACCAGCTTGGGAGACTGGTTGGGAGTCCCTGGTTCCTTTAACTTTTTTCCCAAGTTAAGGGTACAAATGATTTCCATCAAAAGAGGACAATGGCTTGCAGCAGACCCTGTCAACAGTTATTCTAAGCTGATCATACCTGCACTAGTCAGATCGCAGAAGGTAAACAGCTTAAGGCTGGGCAAGTACCAGCTTGGGAGACTGGTTGGGAATCCCTGGTTCCGTTGACTTTTTTCCCAAGTTAAGGGTACAAATGATTTCCATCAAAAGTGGACAATTGCTTGCAGAACGCTCTGTCAACGGTTATTCTAAGCTGATCATACCTGCTCTCATCAGTTCGCAGAAGGTAAACAGCTTAAGGCTGGGCATGTACCAGCTTGGGAGACTGTTTGGGAATCTCTGGTTACGTTGACTTTTTTCCCAAGTTAAGGGTACAAATGATTTCCATCAAAAGAGGACAATTGCTTGCAGAACGCTCTGTCAACGGTTATTCTAAGCTGATCTTACCTGCTCTCATCAGGTCGCAGAAGGTAAACAGCTTAAGGCTGGGCATGTACAAGCTTGGGAGACTGGTTGGGAATCCCTGGTTCCGTTTACTTTTTTCCAAAGTTAAGGGTACAAATGATTTCCATCAAAAGAGGACAATGGCTTGCAGCAGTACTTGTCAACGGTTATTCTAAGCTGATCATACCTGCACTCGTCAGATCGCTGAAGGTAAACAGCTTAAGGCTGGGCAAGTACCAGCTTGGAAGACTGGTTTGGAATCCCTGTTTCCGTTGACTTTTTTCCAAAGTTAAGGGTACAAATGATTTCCATCAAAAGAGGACAATTGCTTGCAGAAAGCTCTGTCAACGGTTATTCTAAGCTGATCATTCCTGCACTCGTCAGATCGCAGAAGGTAAACAGCTTAAGGCTGGGCAAGTACCAGCTTGGGAGACTGGTTGTGAATCCCTGGTTTTGTTGACTTTTTTCCCAAGTTAAGGGTACAAATGATTTCCATCAAAAGAGGACAATGGCTTGCAGAAAGCTCTGTCAACGGTTATTCCAAGCTGATCATACCTGCACTCGTCAGATCGCAGAAGGTAAACAGCTTAAGGCTGGGCAAGTACCAGCTTGGGAGACTGGTTGGGAATCCATGGTTCCGTTTACTTTTTTCCCAAGTTAAGGGTACAAATGATTTCCATCAAAAGAGGACAATTGCTTGCAGAACGCTCTGTCAACGGTTATTCTAAGCTGATCATACCTGCTCTCATCAGGTCGCAGAAGGTAAACAGCTTAAGGCTAGGCAAGTACCAGCTTGGGAGACTATTTGGGAATCCCTGGTTCCGTTGACTTTTTTCAAAAGTTAAGTTAACTAATGATTTCCATCAAAAGAGGACAATGGCTTGCAGAAAGATCTGTCAACGGTTATTCTAAGCTGATCATACCTGCACTCATCAGATCGCAGAAGGTAAACAGCTTAAGGCTGGGCATGTACCAGCTTGGGAGACTGTTTGGGAATCTCTGGTTACGTTGACTTTTTTCCCAAGTTAAGGGTACAAATGATTTCCATCAAAAGAGGACAATTGCTTGCAGAACGCTCTGTCAACGGTTATTCTAAGCTGATCTTACCTGCTCTCAACAGGTCGCAGAAGGTAAACAGCTTAAGGCTGGGCATGTACAAGCTTGGGAGACTGGTTGGGAATCCCTGGTTCCGTTAACTTTTTTCCAAAGTTAAGGGTACAAATGATTTCCATCAAAAAGGACAATGGCTTGCAGCAGTACT
Organism: Bufotes viridis; assembly: GCA_033119425.1. Taxonomy (NCBI): domain Eukaryota; kingdom Metazoa; phylum Chordata; class Amphibia; order Anura; family Bufonidae; genus Bufotes; species Bufotes viridis. The sequence goes on from JAKVIS010001725.1 coordinate 10,602, forward strand.
TGTCAACGGTTATTCTAAGCTGATCATACCTGCACTCGTCAGATCGCGGAAGGTAAACAGCTTAAGGCTGGGCAAGTACCAGCTTGGAAGACTGGTTTGGAATCCCTGTTTCCGTTGACTTTTTTCCCAAGTTAAGGGTACAATTGATTTCCATCAAAAGAGGACAATTGCTTGCAGAAAGCTCTGTCAACGGTTATTCTAAGCTGATCATTCCTGCACTCGTCAGATCGCAGAAGGTAAACAGCTTAAGGCTGGGCAAGTACCAGCTTGGGAGACTGGTTGTGAATCCCTGGTTTTGTTGATTTTTTCCCAAGTTAAGGGTACAAATGATTTCCATCAAAAGAGGACAATGGCTTGCAGAAAGCTCTGTCAACGGTTATTCCAAGCTGATCATACCTGCACTCATCAGATCGCAGAAAGTAAACAGCTTAAGGCTGGGCAAGTACCAGCTTGGGAGACTGGTTGGGAATCCCTGGTTCCGTTGACTTTTTTCCCAAGTTAAGGGTACAAATGATTTCCATCAAAAGAGAACAATTGCTTGCAGAAAGCTCTGTCAACGGTTATTCTAAGCTGATCATACCTGCACTCGTCAGATCGCAGAAGGTAAACAGCTTAAGGCTGGGCAAGTACCAGTTTGGGAGACTGGTTGGGAATCCCTGGTTCCATTAACTTTTTTCCCAAGTTAAGGGCACAAATGATTTCCATCAAAAGAGGACAATGGCTTGCATCAGACTCTGTCAATGGTTATTCTAAGCTGATCATACCTGCACTCGTCAGATCGCAGAAGGTAAACAGCTTAAGGCTGGGCAAGAGCCAGCTTAGGAGACTGGTTGGGGATCCCTGCTTCCGTAGACTTTTTTCCTAAGTTAAGGGTACAAATGATTTCCATCAAAAGAGGACAATGGCTTGCAGAAAGTTATGTCAACGGTTATTCTAAGCTGATCATACCTGCACTCATCAGATCGTAGAAGGTAAACAGCTTAAGGCTAGGCAAGTACCAGCTTGGGAGACTATTTGGGAATCCCTGGTTCCGTTGACTTTTTTCAAAAGTTAAGTTAACTAATGATTTCCATCAAAAGAGGACAATGGCTTGCAGAAAGATCTGTCAACGGTTATTCTAAGCTGATCATACCTGCACTCATCAGATCGCAGAAGGTAAACAGCTTAAGGTTGGCCAAGTACAAGCTTGGGAGACTAGTTGGGAATCCCTGGTTCCGTTGACTTTTTTCAAAAGTTAAGTTGACTAATGATTTCCATCAAAAAAGGACAATGGCTTGCGTAAGACTCTGTCAACGGTTATTCTAAGCTGGTCATACCTGCACTCGTCAGATCGCAGAAGGTAAACAGCTTAAGGCTGGGCAAGTACCAGCTTGGGAGACTGGTTGGGAATCCCTGGTTCCGTTGACTTTTTTCCCAAGTTAAGGGTACAAATGATTTCCATCAAAAGAGGACAATGGCTTGCAGCAGACTCTGTCAACGGTTATTCTAACCTGATCATACCTGCACTCGTCAGATCGCAGAAGGTAAACAGCTTAAGGCTGGGCAAATACCAGCTTGGGAGACTGGTTGGGAATCCATGGTTCCGTTGACTTTTTTCCCAAGTTAAGGGTACAAAAGATTTCCATCAAAAGAGGACAATTGCTTGCAGAAACCTCTGTCAACGGTTATTCTAAGCTGGTCATACCTGCACTCGTCAGATCGCAGAAGTTAAACACCATAAGTCTGGGCAAGTAACAGCTTGAGAGACTGGTTGGGAATCCCTGGTTCCGTAAACTTTTTTCCCAAGTTAAGGGTACAAATAATTTCCATCAAAAGAGGACAATGGCTTGCTTCAGACTCCGTCAACGGTTATTCTAAGCTGATCATACCTGCACTTGTCAGATCGCAGAAGATAAACAGCTTAAGGCTGGGCAAGTACTAGCTTGGGAGACTGGTTGAGAATCCCTGGTTCCGTAGACTTTTTTCCCAAGTTAAGGGTACAAATGATTTCCATCAAAAGAGGACAATGGCTTGCAGCAGCCTCTGTCAAGTGTTATTCTAAGCTGATCATACCTGCACTCGTCAGAACGCAGAAGGTAAACAGCTCAAGGCTGGGCAAGTACCAGCTTGGGAGACTGGTCGGGAATCCTTGGTTCCGTTGACTTTTTTCCCAAGTTAAGGGTACAAATGATTTCCATCAAAAGAGGACAATGGCTTGCAGCAGACTCTGTCAACGGTTATTCTAAGCTGAGCATAACTGCACTTGTCAGATCGCAGAAAGTAAACAGCTTAAGGCTGGGCAAATACCAGCTTGGGAGACTGGTTGGGAATCCCTGGTTCCGTTGACTTTTTCCCAAGTTAAGGGTACAAATGATTTCCATCAAAAAGAGGACAATGGCTTGCAGCAGACTCTGTCAACGGTTATTCTAAGCTGATCATACCTGCACTCGTCAGATCGCAGAAGGTAAACAGCTTAAGGCTGGGCAAGTACCAGCTTGGGAGACTGGTTGGGAATCCCTGGTTCCGTTGACTTTTTCCCAAGTTAAGGGTACAAATGATTTCAATCAAAAGAGGACAATGGCTTGCAACAGACTCTGTCAACGGGTTATTCTAAGCTGATCATACCTGCACTTGTCAGATCGCAGAAGGTAAACAGCTTAAGGCTGGGCAAGTACCAGCTTGGGAGACTGGTTGGGAATCGCTGGTTCTGTTGACTTTTTCAAAAGTTAGTTAACTAATGATTTCCATCAAAAAAGGACAATGGCTTGCATCAGACTCTGTCAACGGTTATTCTAAGCTGATCATACCTGCACTCGTCAGATCGCAGAAGGTAAACAGCTTAAGGCTGGGCAAGTACCAGCTTGGGAGACTGGTTGGGAATCCCTCGTTCTGCTGACTTTTTTCCCAAGTTAAGGGTACAAATGATTTCCATCAAAAGAGGACAATGGCTTGCAGCAAACTCTGTCAACGGTTATTCTAAGCTGATCATACCTGCACTCGTCAGATCGCAGAAGGTAAACAGCTTAAGGCTGGGCAAGTACCAGCTTGGGAGACTGGTTGGGAATCCCTGATTCCGTTGACTTTTTCCCAAGTTAAGGGTACAAATGATTTCCATCAAAAGAGGACAATGGCTTGCAGCAGAGCTCTGTCAACGGTTATTCTAAGCTGATCATACCTGCACTCGTCAGATCGCAGAAGGTAAACAGCTTAAGGCTGGGCAAGTACCAGCTTGGGAGACTGGTTGGGAATCCCTGGTTTCGTTGACTTTTTCCCAAGTTAAGGGTACAAATGATTTCCATCAAAAGAGGACAATGGCTTGCAGCAAAGCTCTGTCAACGGTTATTCTAAGCTGATCATACCTGCACTCGTCAGATCGCAGAAGGTAAACAGCTTAAGGCTGGGCAAGTACCAGCTTGGGAGACTGGTTGGGAATCCCTGGTTCCGCTTGACTTTTTTCCCAAGTTAAGGGTACAAATGATTTCCATCAAAAGAGGACAATGGCTTGCAGCAGACTCTGTCAACGGTTATTCTAAGTTGATCATACCTGCACTCGTCAGATCGCAGAAGGTAAACAGCTTAAGGCTGGGCAAGTACCAGCTTGGGAGACTGGTTGGGAATCCCTGGTTCCGTTGACTTTTTTCCCAAGTTAAGGGTACAAATGATTTCCATCAAAAGAGGACAATGGCTTGCAGCAGACTCTGTCAACGGTTATTCTAAGCTGATCATACCTGCACTCGCCAGATCGCAGAAGGTAAACAGCTTAAGGCTGGGCAAGTACCAGCTTGGGAGACTGGTTGGGAATCCCTGGTTCCGTTGACTTTTTCCCAAGTTAAGGGTACAAATGATTTCCATCAAAAGAGGACAATGGCTTGCAGAAAGCTCTGTCAACGGTTATTCTAAGCTGATCATACCTGCACTCGTCAGATCGCAGAAGGTAAACAGCTTAAGGCTGGGCAAGTACCAGCTTGGGAGACTGGTTGGGAATCCCTGGTTCCGTTGACTTTTTCCAAAGTTAAGGTTAACTAATGATTTCCATCAAAAGAGGACAATGGCTTGCAGACAGACTCTGTCAACGGTTATTCTAAGCTGATCATACCTGCACTCATCAGATCGCAGAAGGTAAACAGCTTAAGGCTGGGCAAGTACCAGCTTGGGAGACTGGTTGGGAATCCCTGGTTCCGTTGACTTTTTTCAAAAGTTAAGTTAACTAATGATTTCCATCAAAAAGGACAATGGCTTGCATCAGACTCTGTCAACGGTTATTCTAAGCTGATCATACCTGCACTCGTCAGATCGCAGAAGGTAAACAGCTTAAGGCTGGGCAAGTACCAGCTTGGGAGACTGGTTGGGAATCCCTGGTTCCGTTGACTTTTTCCCAAGTTAAGGGTACAAATGATTTCCATCAAAAGAGGACAATGGCTTGCAGCAGACTCTGTCAACGGTTATTCTAAGCTGATCATACCTGCACTCGTCAGATCGCAGAAGGTAAACAGCTTAAGGCTGGGCAAGTACCAGCTTGGGAGACTGGTTGGGAATCCCTGGTTCCGTTGACTTTTTCCCAAGTTAAGGGTACAAATGATTTCCATCAAAAGAGGACAATGGCTTGCAGAAAGCTCTGTCAACGGTTATTCTAAGCTGATCATACCTGCACTCGTCAGATCGCAGAAGGTAAACAGCTTAAGGCTGGGCAAGTACCAGCTTGGGAGACTGGTTGGGAATCCCTGGTTCCGTTAACTTTTTCCCAAGTTAAGGGTACAAATGATTTCCATCAAAAGAGGACAATGGCTTGCATCAGACTCTGTCAACGGTTATTCTAAGCTGATCATACCTGCACTTGTCAGATCGCAGAAGGTAAACAGCTTAAGGCTGGGCAAGTACCAGCTTGGGAGACTGGTTGAGAATCCCTGGTTCCGTATGACTTTTTTCCCAAGTTAAGGGTACAAATGATTTCCATCAAAAGAGGACAATGGCTTGCAGCAGCCTCTGTCAACGTGTTATTCTAAGCTGATCATACCTGCACTCGTCAGATCGCAGAAGGTAAACAGCTTAAGGCTGGGCAAGTACCAGCTTGGGAGACTGGTCGGGAATCCTTGGTTCCGTTGACTTTTTTCCCAAGTTAAGGGTACAAATGATTTCCATCAAAAGAGGACAATGGCTTGCAGCAGACTCTGTCAACGGTTATTCTAAGCTGAGCATAACTGCACTTGTCAGATCGCAGAAAGTAAACAGCTTAAGGCTGGGCAAATACCAGCTTGGGAGACTGGTTGGGAATCCCTGGTTCCGTTGACTTTTTTCCCAAGTTAAGGGTACAAATTATTTCCATCAAAAGAGGACAATGGCTTGCAGCAGACTCTGTCAACGGTTATTCTAAGCTGATCATACCTGCACTCGTCAGATCGCAGAAGGTAAACAGCTTAAGGCTGGGCAAGTACCAGCTTGGGAGACTGGTTGGGAATCCCTGGTTCCGTTAACTTTTTTCCCAAGTTAAGGGTACAAATGATTTCAATCAAAAGAGGACAATGGCTTGCAACAGACTCTGTCAAGGGTTATTCTAAGCTGGTCATACCTGCACTTGTCAGATCGCAGAAGGTAAACAGCTTAAGGTTGGGCAAATACAAGCTTTGGAGACTGGTTGGAAATCGATGGTTCTGTTGACTTTTTTCAAAAGTTGTTAACTATTGATTTCCATCAAAAAAGGACAATGGCTTGCATCAGACTCTGTCAACGGTTATTCTAAGCTGATCATACCTGCACTCGTCAGATCGCAGAAGGTAAACAGCTTAAGGCTGGGCAAGTACCAGCTTGGGAGACTGGTTAGGAATCCCTCGTTCTGTTGACTTCTTTCCCAAGTTAAGGCAACAAATGATTTCCATCAAAAGAGGACAATGGCTTGCAGCAAACTCTGTCAACGGTTATTCTAAGCTGATCATACCTGCACTAGTCAGATTGCAGAAGGTAAACAGCTTAAGGCTGGGCAAGTACCAGCTTGGGAAACTGGTTGGGAATCCCTGATTCCGTTGACTTTTTTCCCAATTTAAGGGTACAAATGATTTCCATCAAAAGAGGACAATGGCTTTCAGCAGACTCTGTCAACGGTTATTCTAAGCTGATCATACCTGCACTCGTCAGATCGCAGAAGGTAAACAGCTTAAGGCTGGGCAAGTACCAGCTTGGGAGACTGGTTGGGAATCCCTGGTTCCGTTGACGTTTTTCATAAGTTAAGGGTACAAATGATTTCCATCAAAAGAGGACAATGGCTTGCAGAAAGCTCTGTCAACGGTTATTCTAAGCTGATCATACCTGCACTCGTCAGATCGCAGAAGGTAAACAGCTTAAGGCTGGGCAAGTACCAGCTTGGGAGACTGGTTGGGAATCCCTGGTTCCGTTGACTTTTTCCCAAGTTAAGGGTACAAATGATTTCCATCAAAAGAGGACAATGGCTTGCAGCAGACTCTGTCAACGGTTATTCTAAGCTGATCATACCTGCACTCGTCAGATCGCAGAAGGTAAACAGCTTAAGGCTGGGCAAGTACCAGCTTGGGAGACTGGTTGGGAATCCCTGGTTCCGTTGACTTTTTCCCAAGTTAAGGGTTACAAATGATTTCCATCAAAAGAGGACAATGGCTTGCAGCAGACTCTGTCAACGGTTATTCTAAGCTGATCATACCTGCACTCGTCAGATCGCAGAAGGTAAACAGCTTAAGGCTGGGCAAGTACCAGCTTGGGAGACTGGTTGGGAATCCCTGGTTCCGTTGACTTTTTCACAAGTTAAGGTTAACTAATGATTTCCATCAAAAAGAGGACAATGGCTTGCAGCAGACTCTGTCAACGGTTATTCTAAGCTGATCATACCTGCACTCGTCAGATCGCAGAAGGTAAACAGCTTAAGGCTGGGCAAGTACCAGCTTGGGAGACTGGTTGGGAATCCCTGGTTCCGTTGACTTTTTCCCAAGTTAAGGGTACAAATGATTTCCATCAAAAGAGGACAATGGCTTGCAGCAAGCTCTGTCAACGGTTATTCTAAGCTGATCATACCTGCACTCATCAGATCGCAGAAGGTAAACAGCTTAAGGCTGGGCAAGTACCAGCTTGGGAGACTGGTTGGGAATCCCTGGTTCCGTTAACTTTTTTACCAAGTTAAGGGTACAAATGATTTCCATCAAAAGAGGACAATGGCTTGCAGCAGACTCTGTCAACGGTTATTCTAAGTTGATCATACCTGCACTCGTCAGATCGCAGAAGGTAAACAGCTTAAGGCTGGGCAAGTACCAGCTTGGGAGACTGGTTGGGAATCCCTGGTTCCGTTGACTTTTTCCCAAGTTAAGGGTACAAATGATTTCCATCAAAAGAGGACAATGGCTTGCAGTCAGACTCTGTCAACGGTTATTCTAAGTTGATCATACCTGCACTCGTCAGATCGCAGAAGGTAAACAGCTTAAGGCTGGGCAAGTACCAGCTTGGGAGACTGGTTGGGAATCCCTGGTTCTGTTGACTTTTTCCCAAGTTAAGGGTACAAATGATTTCCATCAAAAGAGGACAATGGCTTGCAGAAAGCTCTGTCAACGGTTATTCTAAGCTGATCATACCTGCACTCATCAGATCGCAGAAGGTAAACAGCTTAAGGCTGGGCAAGTACCAGCTTGGGAGACTGGTTGGGAATCCCTGGTTCCGTTGACTTTTTTCCAAAGTTAAGGGTACAAATGATTTCCATCAAAAGAGGACAATGGCTTGCAGCAGACTCTGTCAACGGTTATTCTAAGCTGATCATACCTGCACTCGTCAGATCGCAGAAGGTAAACAGCTTAAGGCTGGGCAAGTACCAGCTTGGGAGACTGGTTGGGAATCCCTGGTTCCGTTGACTTTTTTCCCAAGTTAAGGGTACAAATGATTTCCATCAAAAGAGGACAATGGCTTGCAGTAGACTCTGTCAACGGTTATTCTAAGCTGATCATACCTGCACTCGTCAGATCGCAGAAGGTAAACAGCTTAAGGCTGGGCAAGTACCAGCTTGGGAGACTGGTTGGGAATCCCTGGTTCCGTTGACTTTTTTCCCAAGTTAAGGGTACAAATGATTTCCATCAAAAGAGGACAATGGCTTGCAGAAAGCTCTGTCAACGGTTATTCTAAGCTGATCACACCTGCACTCGTCAGATCGCAGAAGGTAAACAGCTTAAGGCTGGGCAAGTACCAGCTTGGGAGACTGGTTGGGAATCCCTGGTTCCGTTGACTTTTTCCCAAGTTAAGGGTACAAATGATTTCCATCAAAAGAGGACAATGGCTTGCAACAGACTCTGTCAACGGTTATTCTAAGCTGATCATACCTGCACTCGTCAGATCGCAGAAGGTAAACAGCTTAAGGCTGGGCAAGTACCAGCTTGGGAGACTGGTTGGGAATCCCTGGTTCCGTTGACTTTTTCCCAAGTTAAGGGTACAAATGATTTCCATCAAAAGAGGACAATGGCTTGCAGCAGACTCTGTCAACGGTTATTCTAAGCTGATCATACCTGCACTCGTCAGATCGCAGAAGGTAAACAGCTTAAGGCTGGGCAAGTACCAGCTTGGGAGACTGGTTGGGAATCCCTGGTTCCGTTGACTTTTTCCCAAGTTAAGGGTACAAATGATTTCCATCAAAAGAGGACAATGGCTTGCAGCAGAGCTCTGTCAACGGTTATTCTAAGCTGATCATACCTGCACTCGTCAGATCGCAGAAGGTAAACAGCTTAAGGCTGGGCAAGTACCAGCTTGGGAGACTGGTTGGGAATCCCTGGTTCCGTTGACTTTTTCCCAAGTTAAGGGTACAAATGATTTCCATCAAAAGAGGACAATGGCTTGCAGTAGACTCTGTCAACGGTTATTCTAAGCTGATCATACCTGCACTCGTCAGATCGCAGAAGGTAAACAGCTTAAGGCTGGGCAAGTACCAGCTTGGGAGACTGGTTGGGAATCCCTGGTTCCGTTGACTTTTTCCCAAGTTAAGGGTACAAATGATTTCCATCAAAAGAGGACAATGGCTTGCAACAGACTCTGTCAACGGTTATTCTAAGCTGATCATACCTGCACTCGTCAGATCGCAGAAGGTAAACAGCTTAAGGCTGGGCAAGTACCAGCTTGGGAGACTGGTTGGGAATCCCTGGTTCCGTTGACTTTTTCCCAAGTTAAGGGTACAAATGATTTCCATCAAAAGAGGACAATGGCTTGCAGCAGACTCTGTCAACGGTTATTCTAAGCTGATCATACCTGCACTCGTCAGATCGCAGAAGGTAAACAGCTTAAGGCTGGGCAAGTACCAGCTTGGGAGACTGGTTGGGAATCCCTGGTTCCGTTGACTTTTTCCCAAGTTAAGGGTACAAATGATTTCCATCAAAAAGAGGACAATGGCTTGCAGCAGACTCTGTCAACGGTTATTCTAAGCTGATCATACCTGCACTCGTCAGATCGCAGAAGGTAAACAGCTTAAGGCTGGGCAAGTACCAGCTTGGGAGACTGGTTGGGAATCCCTGGTTCCGTTGACTTTTTCCCAAGTTAAGGGTACAAATGATTTCCATCAAAAGAGGACAATGGCTTGCAGCAGACTCTGTCAACGGTTATTCTAAGCTGATCATACCTGCACTCGTCAGATCGCAGAAGGTAAACAGCTTAAGGCTGGGCAAGTACCAGCTTGGGAGACTGGTTGGGAATCCCTGGTTCCGTTGACTTTTTTCCAAAGTTAAGGTACAAATGATTTCCATCAAAAGAGGACAATGGCTTGCAGTCAGACTCTGTCAACGGTTATTCTAAGTTGATCATACCTGCACTCGTCAGATCGCAGAAGGTAAACAGCTTAAGGCTGGGCAAGTACCAGCTTGGGAGACTGGTTGGGAATCCCTGGTTCCGTTGACTTTTTTCAAAAGTTAAGTTAACAAATGATTTCCATCAAAAGAGGACAATGGCTTGCATCAGACTCTGTCAACGGTTATTCTAAGTTGATCATACCTGCACTCGTCAGATCGCAGAAGGTAAACAGCTTAAGGCTGGGCAAGTACCAGCTTGGGAGACTGGTTGGGAATCCCTGGTTCCGTTGACTTTTTTCCAAAGTTAAGGGTACAAATGATTTCCATCAAAAGAGGACAATGGCTTGCAGCAGACTCTGTCAACGGTTATTCTAAGCTGATCATACCTGCACTCGTCAGATCGCAGAAGGTAAACAGCTTAAGGCTGGGCAAGTACCAGCTTGGGAGACTGGTTGGGAATCCCTGGTTCCGTTGACTTTTTCCAAAAGTTAAGGGTACAAATGATTTCCATCAAAAGAGGACAATGGCTTGCATCAGACTCTGTCAACGGTTATTCTAAGTTGATCATACCTGCACTCGTCAGATCGCAGAAGGTAAACAGCTTAAGGCTGGGCAAGTACCAGCTTGGGAGACTGGTTGGGAATCCCTGGTTCCGTTGACTTTTTCCAAAGTTAAGGGTAACAAATGATTTCCATCAAAAGAGGACAATGGCTTGCAGCAGACTCTGTCAACGGTTATTCTAAGTTGATCATACCTGCACTCGTCAGATCGCAGAAGGTAAACAGCTTAAGGCTGGGCAAGTACCAGCTTGGGAGACTGGTTGGGAATCCCTGGTTCCGTTGACTTTTTCCCAAGTTAAGGGTACAAATGATTTCCATCAAAAGAGGACAATGGCTTGCAGCAGACTCTGTCAACGGTTATTCTAAGCTGATCATACCTGCACTCGTCAGATCGCAGAAGGTAAACAGCTTAAGGCTGGGCAAGTACCAGCTTGGGAGACTGGTTGGGAATCCCTGGTTCCGTTGACTTTTTCCCAAGTTAAGGGTACAAATGATTTCCATCAAAAGAGGACAATGGCTTGCAGCAGACTCTGTCAACGGTTATTCTAAGCTGATCATACCTGCACTCGTCAGATCGCAGAAGGTAAACAGCTTAAGGCTGGGCAAGTACCAGCTTGGGAGACTGGTTGGGAATCCCTGGTTCCGTTGACTTTTTCCCAAGTTAAGGGTACAAATGATTTCCATCAAAAGAGGACAATGGCTTGCAGCAGAGCTCTGTCAACGGTTATTCTAAGCTGATCATACCTGCACTCGTCAGATCGCAGAAGGTAAACAGCTTAAGGCTGGGCAAGTACCAGCTTGGGAGACTGGTTGGGAATCCCTGGTTCCGTTGACTTTTTCCCAAGTTAAGGGTACAAATGATTTCCATCAAAAGAGGACAATGGCTTGCATCAGACTCTGTCAACGGTTATTCTAAGCTGATCATACCTGCACTCGTCAGATCGCAGAAGGTAAACAGCTTAAGGCTGGGCAAGTACCAGCTTGGGAGACTGGTTGGGAATCCCTGGTTCCGTTGACTTTTTCCCAAGTTAAGGGTACAAATGATTTCCATCAAAAGAGGACAATGGCTTGCAGCAGACTCTGTCAACGGTTATTCTAAGCTGATCATACCTGCACTCGTCAGATCGCAGAAGGTAAACAGCTTAAGGCTGGGCAAGTACCAGCTTGGGAGACTGGTTGGGAATCCCTGGTTCCGTTGACTTTTTCCCAAGTTAAGGGTACAAATGATTTCCATCAAAAGAGGACAATGGCTTGCAGTAGACTCTGTCAACGGTTATTCTAAGTTGATCATACCTGCACTCGTCAGATCGCAGAAGGTAAACAGCTTAAGGCTGGGCAAGTACCAGCTTGGGAGACTGGTTGGGAATCCCTGGTTCCGTTGACTTTTTCCCAAGTTAAGGGTACAAATGATTTCCATCAAAAGAGGACAATGGCTTGCAGCAGACTCTGTCAACGGTTATTCTAAGCTGATCATACCTGCACTCGTCAGATCGCAGAAGGTAAACAGCTTAAGGCTGGGCAAGTACCAGCTTGGGAGACTGGTTGGGAATCCCTGGTTCCGTTGACTTTTTCCCAAGTTAAGGGTACAAATGATTTCCATCAAAAGAGGACAATGGCTTGCAGCAGACTCTGTCAACGGTTATTCTAAGCTGATCATACCTGCACTCGTCAGATCGCAGAAGGTAAACAGCTTAAGGCTGGGCAAGTACCAGCTTGGGAGACTGGTTGGGAATCCCTGGTTCCGTTGACTTTTTCCCAAGTTAAGGGTACAAATGATTTCCATCAAAAAGAGGACAATGGCTTGCAGCAGACTCTGTCAACGGTTATTCTAAGCTGATCATACCTGCACTCGTCAGATCGCAGAAGGTAAACAGCTTAAGGCTGGGCAAGTACCAGCTTGGGAGACTGGTTGGGAATCCCTGGTTCCGTTGACTTTTTCCCAAGTTAAGGGTACAAATGATTTCCATCAAAGAGGACAATTGCTTGCAGCAAAGCTCTGTCAACGGTTATTCTAAGCTGATCATACCTGCACTCGTCAGATCGCAGAAGGTAAACAGCTTAAGGCTGGGCAAGTACCAGCTTGGGAGACTGGTTGGGAATCCCTGGTTCCGTTGACTTTTTCCCAAGTTAAGGGTACAAATGATTTCCATCAAAAGAGGACAATGGCTTGCAGTAGACTCTGTCAACGGTTATTCTAAGTTGATCATACCTGCACTCGTCAGATCGCAGAAGGTAAACAGCTTAAGGCTGGGCAAGTACCAGCTTGGGAGACTGGTTGGGAATCCCTGGTTCCGTTGACTTTTTCCCAAGTTAAGGGTACAAATGATTTCCATCAAAAGAGGACAATGGCTTGCAGCAGACTCTGTCAACGGTTATTCTAAGCTGATCATACCTGCACTCGTCAGATCGCAGAAGGTAAACAGCTTAAGGCTGGGCAAGTACCAGCTTGGGAGACTGGTTGGGAATCCCTGGTTCCGTTGACTTTTTCCCAAGTTAAGGGTACAAATGATTTCCATCAAAAGAGGACAATGGCTTGCAGCAGAGCTCTGTCAACGGTTATTCTAAGCTGATCATACCTGCACTCGTCAGATCGCAGAAGGTAAACAGCTTAAGGCTGGGCAAGTACCAGCTTGGGAGACTGGTTGGGAATCCCTGGTTCCGTTGACTTTTTCACCAAGTTAAGGGTACAAATGATTTCCATCAAAAAGAGGACAATGGCTTGCAGCAGACTCTGTCAACGGTTATTCTAAGTTGATCATACCTGCACTCGTCAGATCGCAGAAGGTAAACAGCTTAAGGCTGGGCAAGTACCAGCTTGGGAGACTGGTTGGGAATCCCTGGTTCCGTTGACTTTTTCCCAAGTTAAGGGTACAAATGATTTCCATCAAAAAGAGGACAATGGCTTGCAGCAGACTCTGTCAACGGTTATTCTAAGTTGATCATACCTGCACTCGTCAGATCGCAGAAGGTAAACAGCTTAAGGCTGGGCAAGTACCAGCTTGGGAGACTGGTTGGGAATCCCTGGTTCTGTTGACTTTTTTCCCAAGTTAAGGGTACAAATGATTTCCATCAAAAGAGGACAATGGCTTGCAGCAGACTCTGTCAACGGTTATTCTAAGCTGATCATACCTGCACTCATCAGATCGCAGAAGGTAAACAGCTTAAGGCTGGGCAAGTACCAGCTTGGGAGACTGGTTGGGAATCCCTGGTTCCGTTGACTTTTTCCCAAGTTAAGGGTACAAATGATTTCCATCAAAAGAGGACAATGGCTTGCAGCAGACTCTGTCAATGGTTATTCTAAGCTGATCATACCTGCACTCGTCAGATCGCAGAAGGTAAACAGCTTAAGGCTGGGCAAGTACCAGCTTGGGAGACTGGTTGGGAATCCCTGGTTCCGTTGACTTTTTCACAAGTTAAGGTTACAAATGATTTCCATCAAAAGAGGACAATGGCTTGCAGCAGAGCTCTGTCAACGGTTATTCTAAGCTGATCATACCTGCACTCGTCAGATCGCAGAAGGTAAACAGCTTAAGGCTGGGCAAGTACCAGCTTGGGAGACTGGTTGGGAATCCCTGGTTCCGTTGACTTTTTCCAAAAGTTAAAGTTAACAAATGATTTCCATCAAAAAGGACAATGGCTTGCATCAGACTCTGTCAACGGTTATTCTAAGCTGATCATACCTGCACTCGTCAGATCGCAGAAGGTAAACAGCTTAAGGCTGGGCAAGTACCAGCTTGGGAGACTGGTTGGGAATCCCTGGTTCCGTTGACTTTTTCCCAAGTTAAGGGTACAAATGATTTCCATCAAAAGAGGACAATGGCTTGCAGCAGACTCTGTCAACGGTTATTCTAAGCTGATCATACCTGCACTCGTCAGATCGCAGAAGGTAAACAGCTTAAGGCTGGGCAAGTACCAGCTTGGGAGACTGGTTGGGAATCCCTGGTTCCGTTGACTTTTTCCCAAGTTAAGGGTACAAATGATTTCCATCAAAAAGAGGACAATGGCTTGCAGTAGACTCTGTCAACGGTTATTCTAAGTTGATCATACCTGCACTCGTCAGATCGCAGAAGGTAAACAGCTTAAGGCTGGGCAAGTACCAGCTTGGGAGACTGTTTGGGAATCCCTGGTTCCGTTGACTTTTTCCCAAGTTAAGGGTACAAATGATTTCCATCAAAAAGAGGACAATGGCTTGCAGCAGACTCTGTCAACGGTTATTCTAAGCTGATCATACCTGCACTCGTCAGATCGCAGAAGGTAAACAGCTTAAGGCTGGGCAAGTACCAGCTTGGGAGACTGGTTGGGAGTCGCTGGTTCCGTTTGACTTTTTCCCAAGTTAAGGGTACAAATGATTTCCATCAAAAAGAGGACAATGGCTTGCAGCAGACTCTGCCAACGGTTATTCTAAGCTGATCATACCTGCACTCGTCAGATCGCAGAAGGTAAACAGCTTAAGGCTGGGCAAGTACCAGCTTGGGAGACTGGTTGGGAATCCCTGGTTCCGTTGACTTTTTCCCAAGTTAAGGGTACAAATGATTTCCATCAAAAGAGGACAATTGCTTGCAGAAAGACTCTGTCAACGGTTATTCTAAGCTGATCATACCTGCACTCGTCAGATCGCAGAAGGTAAACAGCTTAAGGCTGGGCAAGTACCAGCTTGGGAGACTGGTTGGGAATCCCTGGTTCCGTTAACTTTTTCCCAAGTTAAGGGTACAAATGATTTCCATCAAAAGAGGACAATGGCTTGCAGCAGACTCTGTCAACGGTTATTCTAAGTTGATCATACCTGCACTCGTCAGATCGCAGAAGGTAAACAGCTTAAGGCTGGGCAAGTACCAGCTTGGGAGACTGGTTGGGAATCCCTGGTTCCGTTGACTTTTTCCCAAGTTAAGGGTACAAATGATTTCCATCAAAAAGAGGACAATGGCTTGCAGCAGACTCTGTCAACGGTTATTCTAAGCTGATCATACCTGCACTCGTCAGATCGCAGAAGGTAAACAGCTTAAGGCTGGGCAAGTACCAGCTTGGGAGACTGGTTGGGAATCCCTGGTTCCGTTGACTTTTTCCCAAGTTAAGGGTACAAATGATTTCCATCAAAAGAGGACAATGGCTTGCAGCAGAGCTCTGTCAACGGTTATTCTAAGCTGATCATACCTGCACTCGTCAGATCGCAGAAGGTAAACAGCTTAAGGCTGGGCAAGTACCAGCTTGGGAGACTGGTTGGGAATCCCTGGTTCCGCTTGACTTTTTCCCAAGTTAAGGGTACAAATGATTTCCATCAAAAGAGGACAATGGCTTGCAGCAGAGCTCTGTCAACGGTTATTCTAAGCTGATCATACCTGCACTCGTCAGATCGCAGAAGGTAAACAGCTTAAGGCTGGGCAAGTACCAGCTTGGGAGACTGGTTGGGAATCCCTGGTTCCGTTAACTTTTTCACCAAGTTAAGGGTACAAATGATTTCCATCAAAAGAGGACAATGGCTTGCAGCAGACTCTGTCAACGGTTATTCTAAGCTGATCATACCTGCACTCGTCAGATCGCAGAAGGTAAACAGCTTAAGGCTGGGCAAGTACCAGCTTGAGAGACTGGTTGAGAATCCCTGGTTCCGTTGACTTTTTCCCAAGTTAAGGGTACAAATGATTTCCATCAAAAAGAGGACAATGGCTTGCAGTCAGACTCTGTCAACGGTTATTCTAAGTTGATCATACCTGCACTCGTCAGATCGCAGAAGGTAAACAGCTTAAGGCTGGGCAAGTACCAGCTTGGGAGACTGGTTGGGAATCCCTGGTTCCGTTGACTTTTTCCCAAGTTAAGGGTACAAATGATTTCCATCAAAAGAGGACAATGGCTTGCAACAGACTCTGTCAACGGTTATTCTAAGCTGATCATACCTGCACTCGTCAGATCGCAGAAGGTAAACAGCTTAAGGCTGGCAAGTACCAGCTTGGGAGACTGGTTGGGAATCCCTGGTTCCGTTGACTTTTTTCCCAAGTTAAGGGTACAAATGATTTCCATCAAAGAGGACAATGGCTTGCAGCAGACTCTGTCAACGGTTATTCTAAGCTGATCATACCTGCACTCGTCAGATCGCAGAAGGTAAACAGCTTAAGGCTGGGCAAGTACCAGCTTGGGAGACTGGTTGGGAATCCCTGGTTCCGTTGACTTTTTCCCAAGTTAAGGTACAAATGATTTCCATCAAAAGAGGACAATGGCTTGCAGAAAGCTCTGTCAACGGTTATTCTAAGCTGATCATACCTGCACTCGTCAGATCGCAGAAGGTAAACAGATTAAGGCTGGGCAAGTACCAGCTTGGGAAACTGGTTGGGAATCCCTGGTTCCATCGACTTTTTTCCCAAGTTAAGGGTACAAATGATTTCCATCAAAAGAGGACAATTGCTTGCAGAAAGTTCTGTCAATGGTTATTCTAAGCTGATCATACCTGCACTCGTCAGATCGCAGAAGGTAAACATCTTAAGGCTGGGCAAGTACCAGCTTGGGAGACTGGTTGGAAATCCCTGGTTCCGTTAACTTTTTTCCCAAGTTAAGGGTTCAAATGATTTCCATCAAAAGAGGACAATGGCTTGCAGTAGACTCTGTCAACGGTTATTCTAAGTTGATCATACCTGCACTCGTCGGATCGCAGAAGGTAAACAGCTTAAGGCTGGGCAAGTACCAGCTTGGGAGACTGGTTGGGAATCCCTGGTTCCGTTGACTTTTTTCCCAAGTTAAGGGTACAAATGATTTCCATCAAAAGAGGACAATGGCTTGCAGAAAGCTCTGTCAACGGTTATTCTAAGCTGATCACACCTGCACTCATCAGATCGCAGAAGGTAAACAGCTTAAGGCTGGGCAAGTACCAGCTTGGGAGACTGGTTGGAAATCCCTGGTTCCGTTAACTTTTTTTACCAAGATAAGGGTACAAATGATTTCCATCAAAAGAGGACAATGGCTTGCAGTAGACTCTGTCAACGGTTATTCTAAGTTGATCATACATGCACTCGTCAGATCGCAGAAGGTAAACAGCTTAAGGCTGGGCAAGTACCAGGTTGGGAGTCCCTGGTTCCGTTGACTTTTTTCCCAAGTTAAGGGTACAAATGATTTCCATAAAAAAGAGGACAATGGCTTGCAGTAGACTCTGTCAACGGTTATTCTAAGTTGATCATACCTGCACTCGTCAGATCGCAGAAGGTAAACAGCTTAAGGCTGGGCAAGTACCAGCTTGGGAGACTGGTTGGGAATACCTGGTTCCGTTGACTTTTTTCCCAAGTTAAGGGTACAAATGATTTCCATCAAAAGAGGACAATGGCTTGCAGAAAGCTCTGTCAACGGTTATTCTAAGCTGATCACACCTGCACTCGTCAGATCGCAGAAGGTAAACAGCTTAAGGCTGGGCAAGTACCAGCTTGGGAGACTGTTTGGGAGTCGCTGGTTCCGTTTACTTTTTTCTCAAGTTAAGGGTACAAATGATTTCCATCAAAAGAGGACAATGGCTTGCAACAGACTCTGCCAATGGTTATTCTAAGCTGATCATACCTGCACTCATCAGATCGCAGAAGGTAAACAGCTTAAGGCTGGGCAAGTACCAGCTTGGGAGACTGGTTGGGAATCCCTGGTTCCATTGACTTTTTTCTCAAGTTAAGGGTACAAATGATTTCCATCAAAAGAGGACAATTGCTTGCAGAAAGCTCTGTCAACGTTTTTTCTAAGCTGATCATACCTGCACTCGTCAGATCGCAGAAGGTAAACAGCTTAAGGCTGGGCAAGTACCAGCTAGGGAGACTGGTTGGGAATCCCTGGTTCCGTTACCTTTTTTCCCAAGTTAAGGGTACAAATGATTTCCATCAAAAGAGGACAATGGCTTGCAGCAGAGCTCTGTCAACGGTTATTCTAAGCTGATCATACCTGCACTCGTCAGATCGCAGAAGGTAAACAGCTTAAGGCTGGGCAAGTACCAGCTTGGGAGACTGGTTGGGAATCCCTGGTTCCGTTGACTTTTTCCCAAGTTAAGGGTACAAATGATTTCCATCAAAGAGGACAATGGCTTGCAGCAGACTCTGTCAACGGTTATTCTAAGCTGATCATACCTGCACTCGTCAGATCGCAGAAGGTAAACAGCTTAAGGCTGGGCAAGTACCA
The DNA here is from genome assembly GCA_033119425.1 of Bufotes viridis. Lineage (NCBI taxonomy): Eukaryota > Metazoa > Chordata > Amphibia > Anura > Bufonidae > Bufotes > Bufotes viridis. The sequence continues at coordinate 29,044 of JAKVIS010001725.1, forward strand.
GCTTGGGAGACTGGTTGGGAATCCCTGGTTCCGTTGACTTTTTCCCAAGTTAAGGGTACAAATGATTTCCATCAAAAGAGGACAATGGCTTGCAGTAGACTCTGTCAACGGTTATTCTAAGTTGATCATACCTGCACTCGTCAGATCGCAGAAGGTAAACAGCTTAAGGCTGGGCAAGTACCAGCTTGGGAGACTGGTTGGGAATCCCTGGTTCCGTTGACTTTTTCCCAAGTTAAGGGTACAAATGATTTCCATCAAAAGAGGACAATGGCTTGCAGAAAGCTCTGTCAACGGTTATTCTAAGCTGATCATACCTGCACTCGTCAGATCGCAGAAGGTAAACAGCTTAAGGCTGGG
>JAKVIS010001726.1:0-29815 GCA_033119425.1 Bufotes viridis
TTACATCTTCCCTCCATTTTCCATGATACCGAGGGTATTGATGAAGATCCGTCAGTATCAGGCCTCGGCGATAGCCATCATACCATTTTGGCCCAAGAGATCCTGGTTTACCCAGCTCATTCAGATGAGTCGGAGACACTATTGGAGGCTCCCCCTCAGCAGACCCTGGTGTCATGGGACACTCACCTCTGCCCAGATCTGCACAGGTTCAACCTGACAGCCTGGAGGTTGATCAGTCCCTTCCCAGAATAGAAGGTCTTTCAGAGTCGGTCCCGAGTACTTTGTCGCATTCAAGAGTAGAATCTATCAAGAAGGCCTACTCCAGGATTATGAGAATCTTCTCGTCGTTGTATGCTTCAAACCAGGTGGCATTTGCAGATCCGCCCATCTCTGCGATACTTCAATTCCTCCAGGATGGCCTTGCTCCATCTACTTTGAAGGTCCAAATTTCTGCCATTTCGGCCTGTCTCAACAGACCCTATTCTCGGGACCCGCTCATCAAACGCTTCCTTCAAGGAGCTGAGAGACTGAAGCCTACACTACTGAGGCCCATTCCTCAGTAGGACTTATCAGTTGTACTCAAGGGGCTGGCATCTCCCCCCCTTTGAGCCTTTTCGGAGGAGGTAGACTTCAAATTTGTGACGCTAAGGTTCCATCATTCCAGAACATTAACCGGGTTATTTCTCTACCAGTTTTATTTTCTCCTTCTACCTCCTCCAGGGATACTGTCAAACATCCATTGGATATCTCGAGATGTCTCCAGATCTATGTGGATAGATCCAGGGAGTTCAAGATAGATGAAAACCTCTTTATTCTGTTTGCCGGTATGTCTAAAGGCTGTATGGCGTCCAAGACTTCTATTAGTCGCTGGATTAAGGAGGCCATCAGGGAATATTTCGTTTCCCAGTCATTGGATCCTCCAGAGTTCGTGAAGACCCATTCGACAAGGGTAGAGATGAGCGAACACCTGGATGTTCGGGTTCGAGAAGTTCGGCCGAACTTCCCGAAAATGATCGGGTTCGGGATCCGAACTCGACCCGATAAACCTGCTTCATCCTCATCCTCCTCCACCTCCTCCTCATCCTCCTCGTCCTCCAGTAATGGGCTCTGGCTGGCCACATTTGTACCTGGCCTCTGCTGTTGCAAAAAACCTCCCTCTGAGCCACTTCTAACAGACTGGCCTGAAAGTGCTAAAAATGACCCCTCATCCTCCTCCTCCTCCTCCTGGGCCACCTCCTCCTCCATCATCGCCCTAAGCGTTTTCTCAAGGAGACATAGAAGTGGTATTGTAACGCTGATAACGGTGTCATCGCCACTGGCCATGTTGGTGGAGTACTCGAAACAGCACAACAGGGCACACAGTTCACACAGGTCTCGCATGGAGGCCCAATCATTGGTGGTGAAGTGGTGCTGTTCCGCAGTGCGACTGACGCGTGCGTGCTGCAGCTGAAACTCCACTATGGCCTGCTGCTGCTCGCACAGTCTCTCCAGCATGTGCAAGGTGGAGTTCCACCTGGTGGGCACGTCGCATATGAGGCGGTGAGCGGGAAGGCCAAAGTTCCGCTGTAGCGCAGACAGGCGAGCAGCGGCAGGATGTGAACGCCGGAAACGCGCACAGACGGCCCTCACTTTATGCGGCAGCTCTGACATGTCGGGGTAGTTGTGAATGAACTTCTGCACCACCAAATTCAGCACATGCGCCAGGCAAGGGATGTGCGTCAAACAGGCTAGTCCCAGAGCTGCAACGAGATTTCGCCCATTATCGCACACCACCAGGCCGGGCTTGAGGCCCACCGGCAGAAACCACTCGTCGGTCTGTTGTTCAATACCCCGCCACAACTCCTGCGCGGTGTGGGGCCTGTCCCCCAAACATATGAGTTTCAGAATGGCCTGCTGACGTTTACCCCGGGCTGTGCTGAAGTTGGTGGTGAAGGTGTGTGGCTGACTGGATGAGCTGGTGGAAGCAGAGGAGGAGGAAGCCGAGTAGGAGGAGGATGCTACAGGAGGCAAAGAATGATGCCCTGCGATCCTTGGCGGCGGAAGGACGTGCGCCAAGGAACTCTCCGCCTGCGGCCCAGCCGCCACTACATTTACCCAGTGTGCAGTTAGGGAGATATAGCATCCCTGGCCGTGCTTACTGGTCCACGTATCTGTGGTTAGGTGGACCTTGCCACAGATGGCGTTGCGCAGTGCACACTTGATTTTATCGGATACTTGGTTGTGCAGGGAAGGCACAGCTGTCTTGGAGAAGTAGTGGCGGCTGGGAACAACATACTGTGGGACAGCCATGGACATCAGCTGTTTGAAGCTGTCTGTGTCCACCAGCCTGAATGACAGCATTTCAAAGGCCAGTAGTTTAGAAATGCTGGCATTCAGGCCCAGGGCTCGAGGGTGGCTAGGTGGGAAATTACGCTTTCTCTCCAAGGTTTGTGAGATGGAGAGCTGAACGCTGCCGTGTGACATGGTGGAGATGCTTGGTGACGCAGGTGGTGGTGTCGGTGGCACATCCTCTGTTTGGTGGGCGGCAGGTGCCAACGTTCCTCCCGAGGCGGAGGAAGAGGCCGAGGCAGCAGCAGAAGAGGGAGCAGGGGGAGCCTGAGTGAGTTCCTTGCTTTTAAGGTGTTTACTTCACTGCAGTTCATGCTTTGCATGTAGATGCCTGGTCATGCAGGTTGTGCTAAGGTTCAGAACGTTAATGCCTCGCTTCAGGATCTGATGGCACAGTGTGCAAACTACTCGGGTCTTGTCGTCAGCACATTGTTTAAAGAAGTTCCATGCCAGGGAACTCCTTGAAGCTGCCTTTGGGGTGCTCGGTCCCTGGTGGCGGTGGCCAGTATCAGGCGAACTCTCTTGGCGGCGGCTGTTCTGCTTTTGCCCCCTGCTCCCTCTTTTGCTACGCTGTTGGCTCGGTCTCACCACTGCCTCTTCCTCTGAACTATGAAAGTCAGTGGCATGACCTTCATTCCATGTGGGGTCTAGGACCTCATCGTCCCCTGCATCGTCTTCCACACAGTCTTCCTCCCTGACCTCCTGTTCGGTCTGCACACTGCAGAAAGATGCAGCAGTTGGCACCTGTGTTTCATCATCATCAGAGCCATGCGGACTCCGATGAGGTGGTATTCCCATCCTCATCATCAGGAAACATCAGTGGTTGTGCATCAGTGCATTCTATGTCTTCCACCACTGGGGAAGGGCTAGGTGGATTCCCTTGGGAAACCCTGCCAGCAGAGTCTTCAAACAGCATAAGAGACTGCTGCATAACTTGAGGCTCTGACAGTTTCCCTGATATGCATGGGGGTGATGTGACAGACTGATGGGCTTGGTTTTCAGGTGCCACCTGTGCGCTTTCTGCAGAAGACTATGTGGGAGATAATGTTGTGAACATGCTGGATCCACTGTCGGCCACCCAATTGACTAGCGCCTGTACCTGCTCAGGCCTTACCATCCTCAGAACGGCATTGGGCCCCACCAAATATCGCAGTAAATTCTGGCGGGTATTGGAACCTGAGGTAGTTGGTTCACTATGACGTGTGGCTGTGGCAGAATGGCCAAGTCCTCTCCCAGCCCCAGAGGGTACAATAACACCACCACGACCGCGTCCGCGTCCCTTACTAGATGTTTTCCTCATTGTTACCGTTCACCAAGCACCACAATAAGGAAAAAAATATTTGGCCCAATGTATTGATTTCAAATTCAGGTCTTTTTTTTACAGGCACCTAACACTATCTGCCTATTTGTTTATGTAGCGTATTACACTAATCCAGGCACAGCAGTAACCACTGATTTAGGGGAATATCTCTTTTAGGGCTAGTATTTAGGCCCTGGATGAAAGGTATCCTTTTATGGACAGATTTACACTTGGCCTGCAACAGCTGGGACACCAGATTCAGGGTATTGCTATTTTGGCAAATTAATTGAACCCCAGAACAAAATATATGTTTTGGCGGACACTATGAAACCTGGCCTGCAACAGCTGGGACACCAGATTCAGGGTATTGCTATATTGGCAATTGAATTTCACCCCACAACAAAATATATGTTTTTGCGGACACTATGAAACCTGGCCTGCAACAGCTGGGACACCAGATTCAGGGTATTGCTATTTTGGCAAATTAATTTCACCCCAGAACAAAATATATGTTTTGGCGGACACTATGAAACCTGGCCTGCAACAGCTGGGACACCAGATTCAGGGTATTGCTATTTCGGCAAATTAATTTCACCCAGAACAAAATATATGTTTTGGCGGACACTATGAAACCTGGCCTGCAACAGCTAGGACACCAGATTCAGGGTATTGCTATTTTGGCAAATTAATTTCACCTCAGAACAAAATATATGTTTTGGCGGACACTATGAAACCTGGCCTGCAACAGCTGGGACACCAGATTCAGGGTATTGCTTTTTTGGCAATTGAATTTCACCACAGAAAATAATCTATCCTTTGCCAGACAGCAGACAGTATTATACTTGTCTAGCCAAAGCTGGAACACCAGATTTAGGGGATTGGTATGTGGGCAATTGTATTTAACCCCTTAATAAAATATAGAAATTGCTATCCCGAGTTTCTAGGGGTGACAATTAGCACAGCCAATCCCCTGATGTAGGATATAGCAAAAAAAAAACTAGTATTGATGGATTGATGGACTTGGTGGCAGCTTGTTCTGGTGCACCACAAGTCACAAAATGGCCGCCGATCAACCCAGAAAATAAGTGACAGAAAAAATGCTCTGTGCAGCCTAAAAACCAGTGAGCAAGTAACTAGCAGAAGTTCAATCATTCACTGCTGTAGATAGATCCGTTCATTAGGTGCTGTTGCTGACTTTACCCTGCCTAATCTCGCCCTGACAGAAGCTGCGTCCTCTCCCTACACTAATCAGAGCAGTGTGACGTGCGGCGCTACGTGACTCCAGCTTAAACAGAGGCTGGGTCACATGCTGCACTTGGCCAATCACAGCCATGCCATTAGTAGACATGGCTGTGATCGGCTCTTAAGGCAAGAAGTAAAACGCTAGCTGATTGTCTGCTGTGCAGCCCTTCAGAAAGCGGGAAGTAATGACGAACAACGAACCCGAACTTTTTTGAAAATGTTCGGGTCTGTGTCCCGGACACACCAAAATTCGGTACGAACCCGAACGATGCTCGAACTGTTCGCTCAACACTACTGAAAGGACTGAGATTTGGACGACACCAAAAGAGTAACGAATGTTAAAACATGATATGAAAACATATACGATCTGTCATTTTTTTTTTTTTTATAAAAATGGTCTGCAATTACCTGGAAGATATCCCTTCTCCCATATGCCTCTGCCTCATTGACATGGTTGTAATATTTCTTGACACTGGTACTTTGGCTCTGGAATAAATTTTGAATATTAATATACAAACTGGTAATGCACGCATTCGTTAGCAAAGGACAATTAAATGATCTGTAGGGTATTTTCACCTTGTAGTCCAGGAATTGTCATCTGCGTCACTTAGGTAGTCACTGGTAGTATTGTGGGAGCTATCCGATTGGTCACCACTTATGCTTTCATCGCCACTGTTGTCTTGCCCCTCAGCGTTTTTGGCACCCTGGATTTCTTCTTGCCCCACCTCCTCAGTTACTCATGACAATGTTTGCCCAGTTCTTTTGGAGAGAGATATAAAGTGTGCAATATTAAATTGGCAAATTGTGCAATATTACAAAGTATCTATCCTTTCCCCTCTGAAAATAACTTACTTTGAAGCGCTGGGTCGGGACTCATCACTGCCCTCCGTACCAGCTTGTGTGACCAGTTCAAAGGCATGGCATAGGTCTGTCTGCGTCTTTTCCCTGTAGCTCCTCTCTGCTGTTATATTACTATGGGACAAACATTTGGCGAAAAGGCACTTTTCGGTGTCTGAATAATTTGAGATAGTCCTGACAACTTAGCTTGAAATTTCAGGAACAAGATACATTTTAAAGTAATATCGACAAAAATAATAAATATACAGCACTAAAGTTAGAATTTTAGGGAGTTATCCAACCCTCTATATTGACCACCTAACGACTAGGTTGCTCATATGGATTCTACTTACGATGCTCCCCGGCGTTGCTTCTGATCCACTCACAACCGTTGCTGGATAACCATATCACGCAGATCAATTGGCGGCCATGTGGGGATCAGAGGCGACGCAGGTGCCGGGGAGCTGGATAAGTATAAACCATTTGAGGGGTCAGGGCAGTGGGGGGAGGGGGAAGGGGGGTTTTGGTGTCATTATAGGGGTTGGATAACCTCTTTGAGAACTATATATGACATCTGTGAGACTTACTTGTTGTGGTAACGATTAATATAATTGCACACGTTGTGAATCTTCCTTCCGTGTGTTGATAAGAAAAATATGTCCTTTGGTGTTTCTCTTCTAATCAGAGTTGGTCTAACTTTTGCAAGTATACTTTAAACCACTGGAAGGAAAGTAAATTAGTGAGAAGACAGAAAAAACACATTTTAACTACAAAAAGGAAGAAGGCCTCTGTAGATGTTTGAGGACAAGCAGGGACTCAAGATAATAAATTATTTCATGTTTTGATGGTGTTCTTAGGAATCGTTCTTGGGCAGCCTTGATTGCGTCTAAGAAGCAAGGTTTAGCTACATCAAGGAGCTTCCTACATTCGGTAGGTGTCTTCATATTATTTTTTAGTGTAAGTTACCTAAAATAAGACAAAGATTGTTTATGTCTTTTGTCGATACTAGGCTGTGCTGCTGCACTGCCCAGTATCAGAGAACGTGGCCGTGCAGCTCTCAGCGCGGCCATGTTCTCCCCATCAGCACGAGGAGAAGGAGGCAGTCTCTCCCTCCCCCTGTGCTGCTCCTGCCACTTCCACCAGTGGAGAGAGAGGGGTGGGCGGGCGCACTGGCCACCAATGATAAGTAACGTTTCAGATATCACAAATGCAGGCAGCAGAAACACATTTCCGGGACCTTGCCTCTGACTGAGCACTGCGATCCGCAGCAATTATTCCCTCAGGTGCCGCACCTGAGGGGTTAACTGCCGCTGATCGCAGTGCCCTGTCAGAGGTTGGGTGCCGGCAATTTGTTTCTGCTCCCTGCATTTGTATATTAAACGTTACTCATCATTGGTGGCCAGCGCGCGGCCCCCTTCCTGTCCCCAGTATTAAAAACATTGGTGTCCAGTGGCCACAGTGTCCCCTCACCTCCTCCTCATTAGTGGCAGTTCTGATCGTAGCCCCAGCAGTGTGAGCCTGGGGCTCAGATCGGTTACCATGGCAGCCAGGAAGCTACTGAAGCCCTGGCTGCTCTGGTCAGCACCCTGCTGCTGTATGCACTATGCACAGGGCAGCAGTGAGAGTGAGAAGTCCTGTTCAGCCTAATAGAGCTCTATTAGGGTGAATAGGATTAAAAGATCCCAGGTTCAAGACCCTAAGGGGGGAAAATAGTTAATAAATAAACTTTAAAACAAATAGTACAAAAAAGTTCACCAAAATATTAAGTGTAAATCACCCCCTTTCACAATTATACATATAAAATATATAAACAATAAATAAATAAAATATTACATCTGGATCAACTTGCAGGAAACAGGCCGAACTGGATGGACAAATGTCTTTTTTCGGTCTTATATAGTATGTTACTATGTTACATCACCGCATCTGAAAAGTCCAAACTATAAAAAAAAAAATATATCTCTTATGCGGTGAACGCCATAAAAGAAATATAATAAAAAAAAAAGGTGAATTGTGCAGTTTTTATATCTTGTCCCCCCAAAAAATAGGATTAGACTGTTCTTTTATAGGCAGCCCATTACAAAAAATGTGGAATGCAAGTCGCTTTTTTGGCGTTTAAATTTTTTTCGCATGGTACCGTAATACTTTTTTTAAGTTATCGAAACCGAATAAAAATGTTGGTATCTAAACAACTTTAGTTAGGAAGGTATTAACACTTGTTATTTATATTTGAAGTACATGTGAAAACATGATAAAGTTATACATTTATTTTAAGGTATACTAACTCACCTTTTGCTGACAACTTCTTTCGAAAATTCCTTTGGATAATCTCTTCTCAATATCTTCGGTGACTGTCATGAAAAATTCGCAGGACTTATACAGCTTTGGCATTTTGTCCGAGAGATTGGTTGCTCTCATGTTGTATCTCATGAATCTAAGTATGTTCTTCAGGTAGTTGAAAATAGTTTGGTTGGCAAGCTTCTGGTCACGTATAGAGATGAGCGAACACCTGGAAGTTCGGGTTCGGGAAGTTCGGCCGAACTTCCCGAAAATGTTCGGGTTCGGGATCCGAACTCGACCCGAACTTTATCCCGAACCCGAACCCCATTGAAGTCAATGGGGACCCGAACTTTTAGGCACTAAAAAGGCTGTAAAATAGTCCAGAAACGGGCTAGAGGGCTGCCAAAGGCAGCAAAATGTAGTGATGTCGCGAACATAAAATTTTCCGTTCGCGAACAGCGAACGCGAACTTCCGCAAATGTTCGCGAACGGGTGAACCGGGCGAACCGCCATAGACTTCAATAGACTTAAAACCCACAGGGACTCTTTCTGGACACAATAGTGATGGGAAAGTTGTTTCAAGAGGTCTAACACCTGGACTGTGGCATGCCGGAGGGGGATCTATGGCAAAACTCCCATGGAAAATTACGTAGTGGACGCAGAGTCGGGTTTTAATCCATAAAGGGCATAAATCAACTAACATTCCTAAATTGTTTGGAATAACATGCTTTAAAACATCCAGTGTGTGTATACGATCAGGTATGATGTTGTATCGATCAGGTAGTGTAAGGGTTACGCCCACTTTACAGACATTGACAGACCAAACTCCCCTTTTGATGCACCACAAACAGTTCATTTGCACAACCGCAAACTCCCCATTTGCACAAGATTGGATACCAAGCTAGCCACGTCCCGGTGATGCCATTGAAGGTTTCTTCCTCCACCCAGCCACGTACAACAACAAGGATCCCCAAAAGGTGAATTGAATTGATTTTTCGAACGGGGAGATGGTTAAAAAAAACTCTGGCTCCCTCCCCTTTGTTTTTATCCATGGTCACTGCGTCTGCGCCGTGCAATTTACTGTCACACCCGATATGAGTGGTATTTTCTGTAGTACTATTCTCATCAGTTTAATCCCTCTAACGTCCCCAATCTGGGGGCCATTTATTGAATAGATTTTTCGAACGGGGAGATGGTTAAAAAAACGCTGGCTCCCTCCACTCTGTTTTAATCCACGGTCACTGCGTCTGCGCCGTGCAATTTACTGTCACACCCGATATAAGTGGTATTTTCTGTAGTACTATTCTCATCAGTTTAATCCCTGTTACGTCCCATATCAGGGATTGCCTTTTGTGAAAAAAAGTTTAGGCCGGGTACCTTCGACTGCCTTCACAGTGACAGACCAAACTCTCATACACCAAACTGAATTGATTTGAGGAATCGGGAGATGGAAAAAGCAGCTTGGTCGGTCCTCTTACTCCCAAATTGGGGCACTGCGCGTGCACAGAGCAATGTGCTGTGACACCCTATATGAGTGGTGTCTTAACTAGTACTATTCCTATCAGTTTAATCCCTGTTACGTACCCTATCCGGTCGAATTGATTAACCATTGTCGAATTAGCGAACCATTACGACATCATGAAATAATTTAGTTCTGAGCTCTGTACTTGCTTTGTATTGGAATTGATGGGGATTTTTTTTAATTGTCTGCATCATTTCTAATAAACTATTAAGAGACTTTATTGTGATTTTTTATTTTATGTATTAAAAAACCATACAACATATAAACAAAGGGAAATTAATGTTTTTTCTATGAAATATTATCCAGCCGTCCGATCGCTTTTGGTCTGACCATAATGAAGCAACGGCCTTATCATCTGGGGTGTGGCAACATTGCCACCACACTCATAGGCTGGGTTCACACGAGCGTGTCCGGATTAGGTCCGGATGCGTTGCGGATGCGTTCAGTGAAAACTGTGCGATTTCACATGCAAAGCCATTCAGTTTTTCCTGCGATTGCGTTCAGTTGTTCAGTTTTTTCCGCGCGGGTGCAATGCGTTTTGATGCGTTTTTCACGCACGTGATAAAAAGCTGAAGGTTTACAAACAACATCTCCTAGCAACCATCAGTGAAAAACGCAACACACCCGCACTTGCTTGCGGATGCAATGCGTTTTTCACGCAGCCCCATTCACTTCTATGGGGCTAGGGCTGCGTGAAAAACGCAAAATATAAAACATGCTGCGATTTTCACGCAACGCACAAGTGATGCGTGAAAAAAAAACGCTCATGTACACAGACCCATTGAAATGAATAGGTCAGGATTCAGTGCGGGTGCTATGCGTTCACGTCATGCATTGCACCCGCGCGGAAAACTCGCTCGTGTGAAAGGGGCCATAGAAGTGATGATTGCTTCATTGTGATACGCAAGCCCCTTCACCACAACAAGGTAACGATCACGAAGGGGAATGGACACTTGTATGTGCCTTTTTTTTTGGTTTGTTTTTGCAGCCACAGTGCTGCACCATAGGACAGAAAAATTAGGCATGTACACATGCCTGAAAAATAATGGCATTATTGCAGCCGCTATTGTAGCAGCGGCCTGAAAAATTGATGTTTTCCAGGCAGAAAAGTGACTAAAACATTGCGGCTTGAACCCTAGTTGGTGGTGGAGAATTCACGAAAGTTATCCGGTATGCAGACATTAAATACAGCAGCGTGGGGACCATTTTGAGGCCAAGGCATGTAATCAGGCCTTTTGTTAGTCAAACGTATCCCCCACTGTCAGTCCCTTCGGGATCCATGCCTCATTCATCTTTATGAAGGTGAGGTAATCAACAGTTTTTTGACCGAGGCGACTTCTCTTGTCAGTGACAATGCCTCCTGCTGCACTGAAGGTCCTTTCTGACAGGACACTTGAAGCAGGGCAGGCCAGAAGTTCTATTGCGAACTGTGATAGCTCAGGCCACAGGTCAAGCCTGCACACCCAGTAGTGAAGGGGTTCATTGCTCCTCAGAGTGTCGATATCTGCTGTTAAGGCGAGGTAGTCTGCTACCTGTCGGTCGAGTCGTTCTCTAAGGCTGGATCCCGAAGGGCTGTGGCGATGAGTAGGACTGAAAAAGCTCCGCATGTCCTCCATCAACAACACATCTGTAAATTGTCCAGTCCTTGCCGCCGTGGTAGGAGGAGGATTACACTCACCTCTTCCCCTGTTAGATTCCCGTTGTGCTGTGACATCCCCCTTATAAGCTGTGTAAAGCATTTTTTAGTTTGGTTTTGAACTGCTGCATCCTTTCCGACTTTCGGCAATTTGGTAACATTTCTGCCACTTTCTGCTTATACCGGGGGTCTAGTAGCGTGGCCACCCAGTACAGATCGTTCTCCTTCATCCTTTTTATACGTCGGTGCCTCAACAGACATGACAGCATGAAAGACCCCATTTGAACAAGGTTGGATGCAGAGCTACTCATTTCCCATTCCTCATCCTCACTGATGTCATTGACGGTCTGTTCTTCCCCCCAGCCACGTACAACACCATGGGTCCCAGATAGGTGACAACAACGAGCACCCTGGGGTGCCTGCTGTGGTTGGTCTTCCTCCTCCTCAATGCCGCCACATTCCTCCTCTGACTCCTCTTCCTCATACTCCTCTTCCAGCGTTGCTGCAGGTCCGGCAAGCGATGATGACAAGGCTGTTTCTGGTGGTGATTGTGACCACAACTCTTTCTCTTCACGCTCATCTACAGCCTGATCCAGAACTCTTCGCAGGGCACGCTCCAGGAAGAAAACAAATGGGATGAGGTCGCTGATGGTGCCTTCGGTGCGACTGACTAGGTTTGTCACCTCCTCAAAAGGACGCATGAGCCTACCTGTGCATTCAGGGCGGACAGTAGTGCTGGTCCTGTGTGGCTCTCTGCTTTCAGGCAAGTCAACCCCAAGACAGCGTGACACTGTCGTATCCGGGATGTGGAATAACCCCTGGGGAGCTGAGGGGATTCAGTTGATGTGCAGCCAGACGCCGCAGCAGAAGAGGACTCAGCCGAGGAGGATATCGAAGAGGATGGAGTAGGAGTAGAGGAGGTGGCAGTAGGTCTGCCTGCAAGTCGTGGTGGTGTCACCAACTCCGCTGCGGAGCCACGCATTCCATGCTTGTCAGCCGTCGGCAGATTGACCCAATGCGCAGTATACGTGATATACCTGCCCTGACCGTGCTTTGCAGACCAGGTATCAGTGGTCAGATGGACCCTTGCCCCAACACTGTATGCCAGAGATGCCATGACTTCCTTTTCAATGACATGGTAGAGGTTTGGGATTGCCTTTTTTGAAAAAAAAATTCGTCCGGGTACCTTCCACTGTGGTGTCCCAATAGCGACAAATTTTTTGAAGGCCTCAGACTCTACCAGCTGGTATGGTAAAAGCTGGCGGGCTCAGAGTTCCGTCAAGCCAGCTGTCAGTCGCCGGGCAAGGGGGTGATTCTGTGACATTGGCTTTTTATGCTCAAACATGTCCTTGACAGACAACTGACTGTGGGCAGCTGAGCAGGAACTGCTGAAGGTGAGTGGTGGGTGGTTGAGAGGGGGCAGGGAGGACAGCAGTGGTTGACGTGGCTGAAGATGCTGGACCAGGAGGAGCATGGTGGCTTTGAGTTTGTGTGCTGCTTGTACTCATGTGTTGATCCCATAGGCGTTTTTGATGTGAGATCATGTGCCTTCGCAAAGCAGTTGTATCAAGGTGGGTGTTGGACTTCCCACGACTCAGTTTCTTTTGGCACAGGTTGCAAATGGCATTGCTGTTATCAGAGGCAGACACACAAAAAAAATGCCACACTGCTGAGCTTTGCAATGACGGCATTCTGGTGGTGACAACAGCATGCGTTGACTGGCGTGCTGTCTGGCTGACCCCAGGTGCCGATACATGCTGTCTGACTGTGCCACTAACTCCTTGCGACGACCTCCCCCTGCTTCCAACTCGTCTCCTCATTCTCTCTGTCTCCCCTTCTGAACTTTCCCCCTCTTCTTCTCTTCGAGCAGGCACCCACGTGGCATCCGTGGACACATCGTCATCATCAACCGCTTCACTTGTATCTGACACCTCAGCAAAGGAAGCAGCAGCAGGTACAACATCATTATCATCATCATCACACTGTACGTCCATGTGTGTAATCCTGCCTGACTGAGACATATCCCCATAATCTACATCATCTGGCAATAATGGTTGCGCATCACTAATTGCATCCAACTTATGTGTAAATAACTCCTCTGACGGATCAAGTGAAGCGGCTGTGGTGGCTGTGGTGGTAGTGGTGGTGGCGGGCGGGTGCGTGGTAACTTGAGAGCAGGTGACCGAAGCTGAGCTGGAGGAGGATGGTGCGTCAAGGTTCTTAGCGGAAGCTGTTGAAGATTGGGTGTCCTGTCTAAGCCAGTCAACTATGTCCTCAGAATTTTTCGGGTTCAGGGTACGTGGCCTCTGAACACTGGGCATTATTCGAGGGACAGTGGAAATCACAGCAACACGACCACGACGGCCCCTGCGGGGTGGCCTGCCTCTGCCTGTCATTTTTTTTTAGATAAGTGGTACTACGCGTGCTAGGTACTGTGCCACCCGGTATTAGTGGTGGGCACTGGCAGTGGGCACACTAAAGTCAGTGGAAGTGGGCCTGACACACACTGGCAGCAGGCAAGCAACTGAATTTAGACTACTGTCTAAAAATTAAATGCCTTATTTATCGGCAAGCTACTGTGCCACCCGGTATCAATGGTTGGCACTGGCAGTGGGCGCACTACAGTCAATGGAAGCGGGCCTGACACACACTGGCAGCAGGCAAGCAACTGAATTTAGACTACTGTCTAAAAATTAAATGCCTTATTTATCGGCAAGCTACTGTGCCACCCGGTATCAGTGGTTGGCACTGGCAGTGGGCACACTACAGTCAGTAGAAGTCGGCCTGACACACACTAGCAGCAGGCAAGCAACTGAAATTAGACTGTGTAAAAATTAAATGCCTTATTTATCGGCAAGCTACTGTGCCACCCGGTATCAGTGGTTGGCACTGGCAGTGGGCACACTAGTCAGTGGAAGTCGGCCTGACACACACTAGCAGCAGGCAAGCAACTGAAATTAGAGTGTGTAAAAATGAAATGCCTTATTTATCGGCAAGCTACTGTGCCACCCGGTATCAGTGGTTGGCACTGACAGTGGGCACACTACAGTCAGTGGAAGTCGGCCTGACACACACTAGCAGCAGGCAAGCAACTGAAATTAGACTAAAGTGTAAAAATTAAATGCCTTATTTATCGGCAAGCTACTGTGCCACCCAGTATCAGTGGTTGGCACTGGCAGTGCGCACACTACAGTCAGTGGAAGTCGGCCTGACACACACTAGCAGCAGGCAAGCAACTGGAATTAGACTGTGTAAAAATTAAATGCCTTATTTATCGGCAAGCTACTGTGCCACCCGGTATCAGTGGTTGGCACTGGCAGTGGGCACACTACAGTCTGTGGAAGTGGGCCTGACACACACTGGCAGCAGGCAAGCAACTGAAATTAGACTACTGTCCAAAAATTAAATGCCTTATTTATCGGCAAGCTACTGTGCCACCCGGTATCAGTGGTTGGCACTGGCAGTGGGCACACTACAGTCAGTAGAAGTCGGCCTGACACACACTAGCAGCAGGCAAGCAACTGAAATTAGACTGTGTAAAAATTAAATGCCTTATTTATCGGCAAGCTACTGTGCCACCCGGTATCAGTGGTTGGCACTGGCAGTGGGCACACTAGTCAGTGGAAGTCGGCCTGACACACACTAGCAGCAGGCAAGCAACTGAAATTAGATTGTGTAAAAATGAAATGCCTTATTTATCGGCAAGCTACTGTGCCACCCGGTATCAGTGGTTGGCACTGACAGTGGGCACACTACAGTCAGTGGAAGTCGGCCTGACACACACTAGCAGCAGGCAAGCAACTGAAATTAGACTAAAGTGTAAAAATTAAATGCCTTATTTATCGGCAAGCTACTGTGCCACCCAGTATCATTGGTTGGCACTGGCAGTGCGCACACTACAGTCAGTGGAAGTCGGCCTGACACACACTAGCAGCAGGCAAGCAACTGAAATTAGACTGTGTAAAAATGTAATGCCTTATTTATCGGCAAGCTACTGTGCCACCCGGTATCAGTGGTTGGCACTGGCAGTGGGCACACTAGTCAGTGGAAGTCGGCCTGACACACACTAGCAGCAGGCAAGCAACTGGAATTAGACTGTGTAAAAATTAAATGCCTTATTTATCGGCAAGCTATGTGCCACCCGGTATCAGTGGTTGGCACTGGCAGTGAGCACACTACAGTCTGTGGAAGTGGGCCTGACACACACTGGCAGCAGGCAAGCAACTGAAATTAGACTACTGTCTAAAAATTAAATGCCTTATTTATCGGCAAGCTACTGTGCCACCCGGTATCAGTGGTTGGCACTGGCAGTGGGCACACTACAGTCAGTGGAAGCGGGCCTGACACACACTAGCAGCAGGCAAGCAACTGAAATTACACTAAAGTTTAAAAATAAATGCCTTTTTTTGATGCAAAGTACTGTGCCACACGGGATGACAGGGGTGGGCACTGGCAGTGGGTACACTACAGTCAGTGGAAGTCGGCCTGACACACACTGGCAGCAGGCAATCAGCTGAAATGACACTAAAGTGTAAAAATTAAATGCCTTTTTTTATGCAAAGTCCTGTGCCAGCCGGTATGAGTGGTGGGCACTGGCAGTGGGCACACTACAGTCAGTGGAAGTCGGCCTGACACACACTGGCAGGCAACTAACCTTAGATTAAAGTGTAAAAATTAAATGCCTTTTTTTGATGCAAAGTCCTGTGCCACACGGGATGACAGGGGTGGGCACTGGCAGTGGGCACACTGCAGTCAGTGGAAGTCGGCCTGACACACTAGCAGCAGGCAAGCAGCTGAAATTACACTAAAGTGTAAAAATTAAATGACTTTTTTATGCAAAGTCCTGTGCCAGCCGGTAAGAGTGGTGGGCACTGGCAGTGGGCACACTACAGTCAGTGGAAGTCAGCCTGACACACACTGGCAGGCAACTAACCTTAGATTAAAGTGTAAAAATTAAATGCCTTTTTTTGATGCAGAGTCCTGTGCCACACGGGATGACAGGGGTGGGCACTGGCAGCGGGCACACTACAGTCAGTTGAAGTCGGCCTGACACACACTAGCAGGCAAGCAGCTGAAATTACACTAAAGTGTAAAAATTAAATGCCTTTTTTTATGCAAAGTCCTGTGCCACATTGGATGTAAGGGGTGGGCACTGGCAGTGGGCACACTACAGTCTGTGGGCCTGCAGCTCCTCACACACAGGCAGGCCAGGCAACTGAAATATGCATATAAAGGAAAAAAAAAGTAGACTAATGTTGCAGCCCTAAAAAGGGCTTTTTGGGGTGCTGTCAGGACGCTGTCCTTACAGCAGAGATCAGATGAGTCTTTCAGGACTGGAGTGAACACTGAATTCACTAGCCTAGCTATCGATTTCCCTATTAAATCAGCAGCAGCTACACTGTCCCTCCTCTCACTAAGACTGCAGCTTCCGAATGAATCTAAAATGGATGCTGTTCAGGAGATGGGAGGGTCTGGGAGGGAGGCTATGCTGCTGATTGGCTGGAATGTGTCTGCTGACTGTGAGGTACAGGGTCAAATTTTGCTCAATGATGATGTATAGGGGGCGGACCGAACATCGCATGTGTTCGCCCGTTGAGGCGAACGCGAACAAGCTATGTTCGCCGGGAACTGTTCGCCGGCGGATAGTTCGGGCCATCTCTAGCAAAATGTAGGTAAATCCCCTGCAAACAAATGTGGATAGGGAAATGAATTAAAATAAAATAAATAAAATTTAACCAATATCAATTGGAGAGAGGTCCCACTGCAAGGAATCATGCGTCATATCACCCAACACTGGAGAAGGCCACTTTCAGTTATCTCGGCCCCAGCACCCAGACAGAGGAGAGAGGTCCCACAGCATAGAATCATGCGTCATATCACCCACTACTGGAGAAGGCCACTTTCAGTTATTTCGGCCCCAGCACCCAGACAGAGGAGAGAGGTCCCACAGCAAGGAATCATGCGTCATATCACCCACCACTGGAGAAGGCCACTTTCAGATATTTCGGACCCAGCACCCAGACAGAGGAGAGGTCCCACAGCAAGGAATCATGCATCATATCACCCACCACTGGAGAAGGCCACTTTCAGTTATTTCGGCCCCAGCACCCAGACAGAGGAGAGAGGTCCCACAGCAAGGAATCATGCGTCATATCACCCACCACTGGAGAAGGCCACTTTCAGTTATTTCGGCCCCAGCACCCAGACAGAGGAGAGAGGTCCCACAGCAAGGAATCATGCGTCATATCACCCACCACTGGAGAAGGCCACTTTCAGATATTTCGGACCCAGCACCCAGACAGAGGAGAGAGGTCCCACAGCAAGGAATCATGCTTCATATCAACCACCACCGGAAAAGGCCACTTTCAGTTATTTCGGCCCCACCACCCAGACAGAGGAGAGGTTCATTCAACTTTGGGTTGCACCGCAAGATCATGGTAAAGTTAAAAAAATGAGGATTCAATAAAGAAGTGCCCCGGAGTACAAGAATACATGGTTGAGGGGGAGGCAGTAATAAATGTCTATTCTGCACAAGGGAGGGACAGGTCCTGTGGGATCCATGCCTGGTTCATTTTTATGAACGTCAGCTTGTCCACGTTGGCTGTGGTCAGGCGGCTGCGTTTGTCAGTAATGACGCCCCCTGCAGTGCTGAATACACGTTCAGACAAAACGCTGGCCGCCGGGCAGGCCAGCACATCCAAGGCATAAAATGCTAACTCTGGCCACGTGGACAATTTGGAGACCCAGAAGTTGAATGGGGCCGAACCATCAGTCAGTACGTGGAGGGGTGTGCAGACGTACTGTTCAACCATGTTAGTGAAATGCTGCCTCCTGCTAACACGTTCCGTATCAGGTGGTGGGGCAGTTAGCTGTGGCGTGGAGACAAAACTTTTCCACATTTCTGCCATGCTAACCCTGCCCTCAGAGGAGCTGGCCGAGACACAGCTGCGTTGGCGACCTCTTGCTCCTCCTATGCCTTCGCCTTGGGCTTCCACCTGTTCCCCTGTGACATTTGGGAATGCTCTCAGGAGCGCCTCTACCAGCGTGCACTTGTACTAGCGCATCTTCCTATCACGCTCCAGTGCAGGAAGTAAGGTGGGCACATTGTCTTTGTACCGGGGATCCAGCAGGGTGGCAACCCAGTAGTCCGCACACGTTAAAATGTGGGCAACTCTGCTGTCGTTGCGCAGGCACTGCAGCATGTAGTCGCTCATGTGTGCCAGGCTCCCCAGAGGTAAGGATAAGCTGTCTTCTGTGGGAGGCGTATCGTCATCGTCCTCCGTATCCCCCCAGCCACGCACCATTTATGGGCCTGAGCTGTGTCAGGTGCCACCCCGCTGTGAACCTGCTTCATCCTCATCCTCCTCCACCTCCTCCTCATCCTCCTCGTCCTCCAGTTGTGGGCCCTGGCTGGCCACATTTGTACCTGGCCTCTGCTGTTGCAAAAAACCTCCCTCTGAGCCACTTCTAACAGACTGGCCTGAAAGTGCTAAAAATGACCCCTCATCCTCCTCCTCCTCCTCCTGGGCCACCTCATCTTCCATCATCGCCCTATGCGTTTTCTCAAGGAGACATAGAAGTGGTATTGTAACGCTGATAACGGTGTCATCGCCACTGGCCATGTTGGTGGAGTACTCAAAACAGCGCAACAGGGCACACAGGTCTCGCATGGAGGCCCAATCATTGGTGGTGAAGTGGTGCTGTTCCGCAGTGCGACTGACGCGTGCGTGCTGCAGCTGAAACTCCACTATGGCCTGCTGCTGCTCGCACAGTCTCTCCAGCATGTGCAAGGTGGAGTTCCCTCTTGGGGGTCACGTCGCATATGAGGCTGAGAGCTGGAAGGCCGAAGTTCCGCTGTAGCGCAGACAGGCGAGCAGCGGCAGGATGTGAACGCCGGAAGCGCGCACAGACGTCCCTCACTTTATGCAACAGCTCTGACATGTCGGGGTAGTTGTGAATGAACTTCTGCACCACCAAATTCAGCACATGCGCCAGGCAAGGGATGTGCGTCAAACCGGCTAGTCCAAGAGCTGCGACGAGATTTCGCCCATTATCGCACACCACCAGGTCGGGCTTGAGGCCCACTGGCAGAAACCACTCGTCGGTCTGTTGTTCAATACCCCGCCACAACTCCTGCGCGGTGTGGGGCCTGTCCCCCAAACATATGAGTTTCAGAATGGCCTGCTGACGTTTACCCCGGGCTGTGCTGAAGTTGGTGGTGAAGGTGTGTGGCTGACTGGATGAGCTGGTGGAAGCAGAGGAGGAGGAAGCCGAGTAGGAGGAGGAGGCTACAGGAGGAAAAGAATGATGCCCTGCGATCCTTGGCGGCGGAAGGACGTGCGCCAAGGAACTCTCCGCCTGCGGCCCAGCCGCCACTACATTTACCCAGTGTGCAGTTAGGGAGATATAGCGTCCCTGGCCGTGCTTACTGGTCCACGTATCTGTGGTTAGGTGGACCTCGCCACAGATGGCGTTGCGCAGTGCACACTTGATTTTATCGGATACTTGGTTGTGCAGGGAAGGCACAGCTGTCTTGGAGAAGTAGTGGCGGCTGGGAACAACATACTGTGGGACAGCCATGGACATCAGCTGTTTGAAGCTGTCTGTGTCCACCAGCCTGAATGACAGCATTTCAAAGGCCAGTAGTTTAGAAATGCTGGCATTCAGGCCCAGGGCTCGAGGGTGGCTACGTGGGAATTTACGCTTTCTCTCCATGGTTTGTGAGATGGAGAGCTGAACGCTGCCGTGTGACATGGTGGAGATGCTTGGTGACGCAGGTGGTGGTGTCGGTGGCACATCCTCTGTTTGGTGGGCGGCAGGTGCCAACGTTCCTCCCGAGGCGAAGGAAGAGGCCGAGGCAGCAGCAGAAGAAGGAGCAGGGGGAGCCAGAGTGAGTTCCTTGCTTTTAAGGTGTTTACTCCACTGCAGTTCATGCTTTGCATGTAGATGCCTGGTCATGCAGGTTGTGCTAAGGTTCAGAACGTTAATGCCTCGCTTCAGGATCTGATGGCACAGCGTGCAAACCACTCGGGTCTTGTTGTCAGCACATTGTTTAAAGAAGTGCCATGCCAGGGAACTCCTTGAAGCTGCCTTTGGGGTGCTCGGTCCCTGGTGGCGGTGGCCAGTAGCAGGCGAACTCTCTTGGTGGTGGCTGGTCTGCTTTTGCCCCCTTCTTTCTCTTTTGCTACGCTGTTGGCTCGGTCTCACCTCTGCCTCTTCCTCTGAACTATGAAAGTCAGTGGCACGACCTTCATTCCATGTGGGGTCTAGGACCTCATCGTCCCCTGCATCGTCTTACACACAGTCTTCCTCCCTGACCTCCTGTTCGGTCTGCACACTGCAGAAAGACGCAGCAGTTGGCACCTGTGTTTCGTCATCATCAGAGACGTGCGGACTCCGATGAGGTGGTATTCCCATGTCCTCATCATCAGGAAACATCAGTGGTTGTGCATCAGTGCATTCTATGTCTTCAACCACTGGGGAAGGGCTAGGTGGATTTCCTTGGGAAACCCTGCCAGCAGAGTCTTCAAACAGCATAAGAGACTGCTGCATAACTTGAGGCTCTGACAGTTTCCCTGATATGCATGGGGGTGATGTGACAGACTGATGGGCTTGGTTTTCAGGTGCCACCTGTGCGCTTTCTGCAGAAGACTGGGTGGGAGATAATGTTGTGAACATGCTGGATCCACTGTCGGCCACCCAATTGACTAGCGCCTGTA
The DNA here is from genome assembly GCA_033119425.1 of Bufotes viridis. NCBI lineage: Eukaryota > Metazoa > Chordata > Amphibia > Anura > Bufonidae > Bufotes > Bufotes viridis. The sequence goes on from JAKVIS010001726.1 coordinate 20,865, forward strand.
CCTGCTCAGGCCTTACCATCCTTAGAACGGCATTGGTCCCCACCAAATATCGCTGTAAATTCTGGCGGCTACGGGAACCTGAGGTAGTTGGTTTACTAGGACGTGTGGCTGTGGCAGAATGGCCACGTCCTCTCCCAGCACCAGAGGGTCCACTAACACCACCACGACCGCGTCCGCGTCCCTTACTAGATGTTTTCCTCATTGTTACCGTTCCCCAACCACTACAATAAGGAAAAAATATTTGGCCCAATGTATTGATTTCAAATTCAGGCCTTTTTTTTACAGGCACCTAACACTATCTGCCTATTTATTTATGTAGCGTATTACACTAATCCAGGCACAGCAGTAACCACTGATTTAGGGGAATATCTCTTTTAGGGCTTGTATTTAGGCCCTGGATGAAATGTATCCTTTTATGGGCAGATTTACACTTGGCCTCGAACACAGCTCGAACACCAGATTCAGGGTATTGCTATTTTGGCAATTGAATTTCACCCCAGAACAAAATATATGTTTTTACGGACACTATGAAACTTTGCCAGCCACAGCTGAAACCACTGATTTATGGTATTGCTATTTTGGCAATTGAATTTCACCCCACAACAAAATATATGTTTTTGCGGACACTATGAAACTTGGCCAGCCACAGCTGAAACCACTGATTTATGGTATTGCTATTTTGGCAATTGAATTTCACCCACAACAAAATATATGTTTTGCGGACACTATGAAACTTGGCCAGCCACAGCTGAAACCACTGATTTATGGTATTGCTATTTTGGCAATTGAATTTCACCCCAGAACAAAATATATGTTTTTGCCGACACTATGAAACTTGGCCTGCAACAGCTGGGACACCAGATTCAGGGTATTGCTATTTTGGCAATTTAATTTCAGCCCACAACAAAATATATGTTTTTGCGGACACTATGAATCTTGGCATGCAACAGCTGGGACACCAGATTCAGGGTATTGCTATTTTGGCAATTGAATTTCACCCCACAACAAAATATATGTTTTTGCGGACACTATGAATCTTGGACAGCCACAGCTGAAACCACTGATTTATGGTATTGCTATATTGGCAATTGAATTTCACCCCAGAACAAAATATATGTTTTTGCGGACACTATGAAACTTGGCCTGCAACAGCTGGGACACCAGATTCAGGGTATTGCTATTTTGGCAATTGAATTTCACCACAGAACAAAATATATGTTTTTGCGGACACTATGAATCTTGGCCAGCCACAGCTGAAACCACTGATTTATTGTATTGCTATTTTGGCAATTGAATTTCACCCCAGAACAAAATATATGTTTTTGCGGACACTATGAAACTTGGCCTGCAAAAGCTGGGACACCAAATTCAGGGTATTGCTATTTTGGCAATTGAATTTCACCCCACAACAAAATATATGTTTTTGTGGACACTATGAAACTTGGCCTGCAACAGCTGGGACACCAGATTCAGGGTATTGCTATTTTGGCAATTGAATTTCACCCCACAACAAAATATATGTTTTTGCGGACACTTTTATACTTTGCCAGCCACAGCTGAAACCACTGATTTATGGTATTGCTATTTTGGCAATTGAATTTCACCACAGAAAATAATCTATCCTTTGCCAGACAGCCGACAGTATTATACTTGGCTAGCCAAAGCTGGAACACCAGATTTAGGGGATTGGTATTTGGGCAATTGTATTTAACCCCTTAATAAAATATAGAAATTGCTATCCTGAGTTTCTAGGGGTGACAATTAGCACAGCCAAGCCCCTGATGTAGGATATAGCCAAAAAAAAAAAAATTGTATTGGTGGCAGCTTGTTCTGGTGCACCACAAGTCACAAAATGGCCGCCAATCACCCCAGAAAATTTGTGACAGAAAAACGCTCTGTGTAGCCTAAAAACCAGAGAGCAAGTAACTAGCAGAAGTTCAATCATTCACAGCTGTAGATCGATCCGTTCATTAGGTGCTGTTGCTGACTTTTTCCTGCCTAATCTCGCTCTGACAGAAACTGCGTCCTCTCCCTACACTAATCAGAGCAGTGTGACGTGCGGCGCTACGTAACTCCAGCTTAAATTGAGGCTGGGTCACATGCTGCACTTGGCCAATCACAGCCATGCCATTAGTAGGCGTGGCTGTGATGGGCTCTTAGGGCAAGAAGTAAAACGCTAGCTGATTGGCTGCTGTGCAGCCCTTCAGAAAGCGGGAAGTAATCGCCGAACAACGAACCCGAACTTTTTTGAAAATGTCCAGGTCCGTGTCCCGGACACCCCAGAATTCGGTACGAACCCGAACTATGCTCAACACTAGTCACGTAGCTTGTTAACCTCTTGCCGACCGCCTCACGCAGGATTGCGTCCTGCGGGCGGTGGGTCTGTTCCTCCTTGACGCGCCCGCGCGTCATCTCGCGAGAGGCGAGATTTCCTGTGAACGCGCGCGCATGCGCGCGTTCACAGGATCACGTCGGGGACAAGGTAAGCTACAGCCTGCCAGCGCTGATCGTGCGCTGGCAGGCTGTAGAAGTTAAAAAAATGGCATATCAGACGCTGTTTTGTTAACAGCGTCTGATATGCTTGCTGATCGTTCCTTTGGTGGTCCCTTTTGCTTGGGACCACCAAAGAAACTTTTATAAGTGCACCAAAACACCACACAGACCCCCCACCCATCCACCCCCCCACCCCGTCACTGATTAACCCCTGATTAACCCCTGATTAACCCCCGATCACCCCATGTCACCCCCTGTCACCCCCTGACACTAATTACCCCACTGTAAGGCTCATTCAGACGTCTGTATGTGTTTTGCGGATCCATGGATCCACGGATCCACAAAACACGGACACCAGCAATGTGCTTTCCGCATTTTGCGGATCCGCACATTGCCAGAACTATATAGAAAATGCCTTTTCTTGTCCGCAATTGCGGACAAGAATAGGACATGCTCTATCTTTTGCGGAGCTGCGGCCGGATGCTTGGGGGCCGAAACCCGGAAGTTTGCGGCCGCAGCTCCGCAAATGCTGATGCGGCGAGCGCATAGTGTGCTCTCCGCATCACCGCCAGCCCCATTCACACTGAATGGGTCCGCATCTATTCCGCAGAATTGCGGAATAGATGCGGACATTTTTGCGGACGTGTGAATGGGGCCTTACTACTTTTTTTTGCACATTTTTGGCAGAGATTTATTCATCCACATTGATCGATGCGAATGAGGAAATCTGTGCCGTTTTGTTTTTTTGCACATTTTTGGGCAGAGATTTTTCATCCACATTGATTGATGCGAATGAAAAATCTGCGCCGTTCATTTTTTTCTTTTCAGCGCAGAGGCTGAACGGAAAAAAATCTCATTACCCGTATGCTCAATATAAGGAGAATCGCAGAAACTCCTAATGCTGGCCATACGTGTAATGATTGCGGAGACCCTCAAATGCCAGGGCAGTACAAACACCTCACATGTGACCCCATTTTAGAAAGAAGACACCCCAAGGTATTCCGTGAGGGGTATGGTGAGTTCATGTAAAATTTTATTTTTGTCACAAGTTAGTGGAATATGAGACTGTAAAAAAAAAAAAAAAAATCAATTTCCGCTAACTTGTGCCAATTTTTTTTTCTGTGAACTCGCCATGCCCCTCACATTATACCTTGGGGTGTCTTCTTTCCACAATGGGGTCACATGTGGGGTATTTCTACTGCCCTGGCATTTTAGGGGTCCTAAAGCATGAGAATCCAAATGCGTAAAAATGCCCTGTGAAATCCTAAAGGTACTCATTGGTTTTAGGGCCCCTTTGCGCATCTTGGCTGCAAAAAGTGTCACTCATGTGGTATCGCCGTACTCAGGAGAAGTAGGGCAATGTGTTTTGGGTGTATTTTACATATACCCATACTGTGTGTGAGAAATATCACTGTAAACGACAACTTTTTACATTTTTTATTCAAAGTTGTCAATTTACAGAGATATTTCTCACACAAAGTATGGGTATATGTAAAAATACACCCAAAACACATTGCCCTACTTCTCCTGAGTACGGCGATACCACATGAGTGACACTTTTTGCAGCCTGAGTGCAAAGGGCCCAAATTCCAACGAGTACCTTTAGGTTTTATATGGCTGCTCACAATTTAGCCCCACCCAAAATGCCAGAACAGTACAAACACCCCACAAATGACCCCATTTTGAAAGAAGACACCCCAAGGTATTCGCTGAGGGGCATAGTGAGTCCATGAAAAATTTAACTTTTGTCAAAAGTTAGCAGAAAGGTAGACTTTATGAGAAAAACAATAAAAATCAATTTCCGCTAACTTGTGCCAAAAAAATCTTCTATGAACTCGCCATGCCCCTCACAGAATACCTTGGGGTGTCTTCTTTCCAAAATGGGGTCACATGTGGGGTATTTATACTGCCCTGGCATTTTAGGGGCCCTAAAGCGTGAGAAGAAAAATGCGTAAAAATGCCCTGTGAAATCCTAAAGGTACTCATTGGTTTTAGGGCCCCTTTGCGCATCTTGGCTGCAAAAAGTGTCACTCATGTGGTATCGCCGTACTCAGGAGAAGTAGGGCAATGTGTTTTGGGGTGTATTTTACATATACCCATACTTTGTGTGAGAAATATCTCTGTAAATTGACAACTTTGAATAAAAAAATGTAAAAAGTTGTCGTTTACAGCAATATTTCTCACACGCAGCATGGGTATATGTAAAAATACACCCCAAAACACATTGCCCTACTTCTCCTGAGTTCGGCGATACCACATGAGTGGCACTTTTTTGCAGCCAAGGTGCGCAAAGGGGCCCTAAAACCAATGAGTACCTTTAGGATTTCACAGGCCATTTTTACGCATTTGGATTCTCACGCTTTAGGGGCCCCTAAAATGCCAGGTCAGTATAAATACCCCACATGTAACCCCATTTTGGAAAGAAGACACCCCAAGGTATTCCGTGAGGGGCATGGCGAGTTCACAGAATTTTTATTTTTGGCACAAGTTAGCGGAAATTGATATATTTTTTTTGTTGTTTTTTGTTTTTACAAAGTCTCATATTCCACTAACTTGTGACAAAAATAAAATTTTACATGAACTCACCATACCCCTCACGGAATACCTTGGGGTGTCTTCTTTCCAAAATGGGGTCACATGTGGGGTATTTATACTGTCCTGGCATTTTAGGGGCCCCTAAAGCGTGAGAAGAAGTCTGGAATCCAAATGCGTAAAAATGCCCTGTGAAATCCTAAAGGTACTCATTGGTTTTAGGGCCTTTGCGCACCCAGGCTGCAAAAAGTGTCACACATGTGGTATCGCCGTACTCAGGAGAAGTAGGGCAATGTGCTTTGGGGTGTATTTTTATATATACCTATACTGTGTGTGAAAAATATCTCTGTAAACGACAACTTTTAAAAAATTTTATACAAAGTTGTCAGTTTACAGAGATATTTCTCTCACCCAACATGGGTATATGTAAAAATACACCCCAAAACACATTGCCCTACTTCTCCTGAGTACGGCGATACCACATAAGTGACACTTTTTTGCAGCCTGGGTGCGCAAAGGGGCCCAAATTCCAACGAGTACCTTTAGGTTTTACATTGCGGCTCACAATTTAGCCCCGCCCAAAATGCCAGAACAGTAAACACACCCCACAAATGACCCCATTTTGGAAAGTAGACACCCCAAGGTATTCACTGAGGGGCATAGTGAGTCCGTCTGAGATTTCTTTTTTTTGCCAGAAGTTAGCAGAAATTGAAACTTTTTTTTTTTTTCTCAGAAAGTGTCATTTTCCGCTAACTTGTGAAAAAAATGAAATGATACATGAACTCACCATTCCCCTCCGCGAATACTTTGGGGTGTCTTCTTTCTAAAATGGTGTGATTTGGGGGTATTTATACTATCCTGACATTCTAGCACCTGAAGAAACATGACAGGTGCTCAGAAAGTCAGAGCTGCTTCAAAATGCAGAAATTCACTTTTTGCACCATAGTTTGTAAACGCTATAACTTTTACCCAAACCAATAAATATACACTTATTGGACTTTTTTTATCAAAGACATGTAGAACAATAAATTTAGAGAAAAATTTATATAGAAATGTAGTTTTTTTGAAAAATTTTACAACAGAAAGTGAAAAATGTCATTTTTTTGCAAAAATTTCGTTAAATTTGTATTAATGGCAAAAAAAGTAAAAATGTCAGCAACAATGAAATACCACCAAATGAAAGCTCTATTAGTGAGAAGAAAAGGAGGTAAAATTCATTTGGGTGGTAAGTTGCATGACGGAGCAATAAACGGTGAAAGTAGTGTAGTGCGGAATTGTAAAAAGTGGCCTGGTCATTAAGGGTGTTTAAGCTAGGGGGGCTTAAGTGGTTAAAGAAAGCATTGACTTTTTCTATGTCCCTCACAACTTCCAGGCTGACCTTGTGTGGGTTCATGGAATAAAGGAATCGCGACACGCTTTCCACTTCCTAAGTATTGTTTGTCACTCCCAAGGAATCTTTTAAATAGGAGGCAAAACCCTTCAGCATGGGATAAGCCAACGAATGGCGACCGTATAGTCCTGCAGCCTTCATCCTTTTTCTTACGTCGACCGACCACTTTGTCTGTAGTACTCTAGATTTGTAAAGTAAAGCACATCCAGTCAGAGTAAAGATACTTTACAACATCGATAAGACTTAAGGACTATGGGGCACATTTATTAAGACCGGTGATTTAGATGCCAGTCTTAGTACCTTGCCACTGCTGTTGGATGCACGAAAGTTATGTGGAGGCCTAGACCTACACAAAACTTTGGCACTTGCTCCAACTGGCAGTGCAACACACACAAAAAATCTATGAAATGGCTAGATTAAACCCACTCCCATGCCAAAATCTGGCAAGGGAAATCATAAATGTGAAAGGCTACACGGGCTGCTCTCTTACACACCCAGACTATGCCCCATTTGCTCGCCACTCAAGAAAAGTGTTGAGATGGAAAAGAGTCACAGGTTTTGACACAAACCACTGCTGAGACAAAATCTGTGATATAGGCAACAAAAAATATATATAAAAATATATATATTTTTTTTTAAATAAATGACCCCCCTATGTGTATACACTAACCTCTGTGTCTTTTTATCAAGGCTGACCATACTTCTATGGTTTTCTCTATCCTCCTCTTCTGTCTCCAATTGTAACTGGAAGTCTGGGTCACTATGTTCTATGCTATCTTCTTCATGTTCTCTCCTTTCTTCACCTACACCCTGACCTTCCTGGGCTGTTATCTCTTTAGCCGGTTCTTCCACTGAAACGAAGACCATTTGTTGTTCGTTCTCTTCTATTGCTGGATTGTCCAAAATATCCTCTTCAACTTCAACTGGCCCATGTGAAATTGATAAAGAGGTGGATGGTCTCTCATATTGGATAGTCCTAATGGATGAAAAAGCCATGTCAGCATGAATTAGAAAACTGGATATACACGAGACACTTGTGAACATAAATGGCACATACCTGCCCACAGTTGGTTTGTTTAGTATTAAAAAGCCTCTGTCCTCCAGGAAGGGTACCACATTTTTCAAGGAGCCAAGAGACATAATTTCTTCGTAGTCAATGACAGTCCCTTTAGACGCAATGCCCATGGGTGTTTCCTTGGCCAAGGCCAAGTTAAATTTTTTCTCCTCGTCGCTATTGAGCTTCATGCATTTCCTCCTCAGGTGAGTAGAGAGCTTATTCTGTGTCATGTAGCAGACAGGGCTTGTTAAAGGTGTTTGATTCCTGATAAAAAGAAGGACTAAGTTAGGAGACCGTATGCATTTAATAAATTGACTGGTAAAACTGTTATCTCTGTTGGGGGTTATCTGTGTTGGGACTAGGGTTGTCACGATAACAAAATTTTGATTTGATTTTGATATAATAAAAAAGTATTATGATACCCCTTCACTTCAGCTGGGCCACAAAAGATGAGGACAACACACCCGTGTACTGTGTCTGTATGTCTGTTCCGCTGCCCAAAATTGAACTTTTCCTAGTAACTCTGGTGGTGGATCTACTACCAGTGCCAGCTCCCTTACCAGTACCCTTCCCCGCCCATGGCCCCCTTTTTTGAGACCTGGTGGGAGCATGAAAAATTCCCAGATTCGTTCACAAATCGCCTTTGCGACCAAATCTATGACAGATGATATATATATATATATACATGCTCCATGGATGTCTGCATGAGGCTTTACTCTGCACTCACCAAAAGGGTGCATGACAAGGGTGGAAAAGGGGCGTAGTGATCAGCAGAGACAAATCTATTGTCATTTACAACACGTGCAAATAAAGATAGAAATCCAGAGGAAGACTGGCCGACAGTGGACAGTATTCTGTGCTGCAAAATGGCATTACTCACCTTGCCAACTTGTCTTGGCCCTATTTACTTGTCTTGCCCCCAGGGGAGTTGCTAGGTTAAAACATTCTGGACTCAGTACACAGCAGAGACACTAGCAGCACAGGGCCTAGTGTAATATGATCATAGGGTGAAAGCCAGGCTTCTGCCAGCCCCTCCCCTCCCTGCCCTGCAACCAATCAGATCTGTGAATCACAAGCTCTAAGTGTATTGCCTCAGGACAGCAATACAATTTAATCTAGTGCCCTGCAAGAGTTGAAGGACCTGTGGTGACATCACAGGCCATGTGATCAGTTCTAAATGCAGTAGCTGAACAGGACCTGCGATAATGTCACCACCATGTGGCCAATAGGAGAGGATGGCTTAGCAGTGAAGAGAATTCCTGGGGAGACGTCTGTACATGAAGAGGGGCAAGTGAAGGGAGAGGCAGAGCAATGCTGGGAGTTGTAGTTATTTAACTGGGCCTGGTTGTTAGGGCTGAAGGGAGTGAAGTTATTTACATGGGATAGTGGGGTGGAGTGATGTTATTTACATGGGACTGAAAGTTGATGGGGTGATGTTATTTACATGGGAATGCATGTTGGAGGTGACTGGGGCAGGTT